>BSBK01013526.1:0-47233 GCA_027943335.1 Chamaecyparis obtusa | reverse complement strand
GTCTGTATATATACATACATATATATATATATGTGTATATATATAATACAACATATATATATATATATATATATATATATATATATATATATAATATGAGTATATATATATAGATATATATACATATATATATATATATACACATATGTGTGTATATATATATATAGATATATATACATATATATATATATACATATGTGTGTATATATATATATAGATATATATACATATATATATATACATACGTATAATATATATATGTATATATATATATGTATATACATATATGTATATTACATATATATATGTATATATATACATATATATGTATATATATATGTATATACATATATATATATATATATATATATGTATATATGTATATATGTATATACATATATATATATGTATATATGTATATATGTATGTGTATATATATATATGTGTATGTATATATGTAAATACATATATATATATATATACATATATATATGTACATATATCTATATCTATATATATAGATACATATACATATATATAGATACATATACATATATATATATATACACACACATATACATATACATTATACTATACATATATACATACACACACACACACACACACACACATATATATCCATATATATAGATACAGACACACACACACACACACATACATTCCAACTTTAACTATATTCTTAAGTTTTCCTAGAACATATTTACAATATCCAAAAGTTGTCCACAAGAATAAACTTAAAACAAAAATTTAATAGGCTCAATCGTAAAGCTCACATTACACCAAAAGTGGGAAAAATCTATGCATTATCAAACATAGACTTAGCAAGCCCTAATGAGCATCCACATGCTTCATACAATTGGTACACACCATAATCTACAGACACATTCATATGGAGCATCAATACAACTACTAAAAATCACAAATATAATTCTATTACTTCTATCTTCTTGTACCGTGAAGCTTAACTTATACAACTATAGAATCTAAAACATCACACTTATCTTATATTACTTCCACTTCACAATAAATAATACATAATCATGGAAAAATTTACTACAAAAAAAGTTACCGCTATATACATAGTGTTTATGAAATAGATCTCAGTACCATAGTGCAAACACTTTTGGATCATCTTCAGAAAATGGAATAGATTTATGATGATATTGATAATATTCTACAAGAGGGCTATCAAGATATCTTGTCACCTTTCTTCTAGAACTCAAATGCTTCGTCATGTAATGTCAAAAGTAACTAAATTTTCTATAGCTACTTGAAACATGAAATCAAGTACAACTGCATTTAATTCTCACTAGCTCATTTACATCAATGGGTAAGTGCACTGAGATGGTGTGAAAAAAAGTGGCACCCACCCAAAAAAATAGCAAAACACCCCTAACATGATCGACATACTTTAAATTCAAATAACACAATCTTGATTTATTTTGGTAAATTACTAAGCCATGGAAAACGCTAGTTAATAGACTTGGATAACAAGGCTGAGGCTTGGGAGCTTTGTTTCCCTCCATTTCATTCTTTTACCACGTGTTTTGTTCATTGAAATAGGTTTCTCAACTTCATCATCATCAAGTTTACACATCATCAATTTGGTATTTGTGAAAGTACCACCATAATTACACATATATTTTGAGCTTTCTAACCATATATATTTTTTGTATTTTTGTACAACATTAACATATTATAGTTTAATTTGTTTTACCAGTGTCTCTATATTTCTCAGAGACATGTGTACTATTTTTTTAATATCTTTTGATCTACTTGACCAAATATAAAACAAATTATATATAATATTTGAGCACTTGATTCTTTACACTTTAAAAAAATAAACTTGTATTTTTTATTATTTTGATGCAAGTTATGTTTTGCGCATGAATAGACATCTAATTTTTAAGATGTGCCCAATTCAAAAAATCATAAAAAAGTACTCATCAAAGAACAACAAAAAAAGACAACTTCTAGCTCCCACTCTTAACTTTATTTCTACCAAAGAACTTTTTTAAATACTATATTTAACTATGAATTTTGGATGTGCACGTTAGACACTATGTTATATTTTTCAAGAAAGATCAAGAATAATTTTTTGTGAACATAGCATTTGACCATCTTAATCTTATCCATTCTTTAAAAAAATTACTAATTTAGAAACTAAATTCAGAGTACTATAATTCTTGTTCTTTTCATATCTTCTATTTTTTAGTGCATGACTCCCAAATTTCTCTTCCAAGTTCAGGCTTACCTAATTTCATAAAAAAGGGGCCCACTTATACACCATTTTTTGCACACCATCTTGGCGCACTTACCCCAATGACAACACAATTTTCAACAATCTCAACTTTGTCATTGACATCAACACAAACTTGAGAACACAAATCACATCAGCACAATTCAAGCCTATTACAGGGCTAAGTGAAAGAAGATGAGTCCACTTCTAGTGGATCTTTTTGCACGCGAAACCCACTTTTGGTGGAAGATGTTTTCTATGGACTTTTCTCACAAAATTAAAACCCATTATAGATATGATTGCATAAATATAAAATATAAAATATAAAATATTTATTTAGTTGGACTAATTTTTCTTTTTTTGAAATAATTTTTAATAAAATAGGTACATAAGCATAAAATAATAAGTTTTCTTATTTTTATAATAACTTTAATTTTTTCACATTTTTTTAAAAATAAATTATATGACATCAAATTATAGACAATTCTTTTCACTAAATGAAAAAAAGGAAAATTTGAAATGATGAATTTAGGTCAACTTATGTTTGTCATACATGAGGGGTTTTCAAAACAGAAATCATGCCCAATAAAAAATAGTAGAAAAAAATATACCAAAAAATTTACAAAAAAATATGCTCATCAATCTTATGTGTCTTAAAAATCATATCCCAAAAGGACTCAAAAAATACTTTCATTTAGATCAACTTATTGTTATCGTACATGGGCATGGAAGGTCCCGAAAAAGTGACTTTTAAATAGTGATTTTTAGAAAGACCTAGTGAAAATTAATTTTTATTATATGGGTATAAATATTGTTAGAATAGTTAATCTTTCCTTGGTTGTTTTTATTTATTTAAATGAGGATAAACCAAGGTATCAAAGTTATTTTATTTAATTACGAGATTCTATGGAATCTATACATGTATTTTGTCCTCTAGTCCAAGTGAGAGGACATGTCATATTTTGTAATTCCTTTAATAAGGAAAATAGTTTATCCTCCTTATGAGGAACTTGACACTTTTCACACACCTATTATGGATGATGGAAATCATATATTGGTGAGTTACTTATTAACTCTTATCCTCATCTCTATAAAAGAGATGCTCTCCTCTCTCATTTTCTCTAGATGAAGTTATTGTAAATGAGCTCTCTCTCTCTCTCTCTCTCTCTCTCTCTAGATTTTCCATATTCATAATATCAAAAGGGGTTTTTCTTCTCTTTTCCCCTTTCAAAAGTCTTCTTGTCTCCTTGTGTTGGATTTTGGATGCCTGCTCCTAGTTCATAGTTTTCTCATGGTAACATCTACTTCCTTAACTATCTCTCTTGGATTAGTTTCATTTTCTTTCTCTTTTATTTTATTTACAAATATAGATTACATATTTAGAAACTAGACTTTCAATACTACATGTCTTATTAATAACTTTTTTAAAGATTCAATCTTTAAGTGCTTCAAAGTTTTAGGTCAATTGGGATGAATTTTTAAAAAAAGGAAAAAGAGTTCCACTTTTATGCCAAAAAGTGGAGTTAACTTCTTTCTAGCACCCAGAGACTCCTCCTATGAGGTACAACTATTTCTAGAAAATTATTCTAAGTATTTGAATTCCTTAACTATTTTGGGAGATACAACATTTTTGGGACCCTTTCTCCCCCTTTTCCATAAATAGTAAAGGAAAACACTAGTTGTCCAAAAATACCATCTCTCTTTCTCTTGGTCCTTAATGTGGGAATTGAAACTCTCTACAACACCACTAAGTCTACTTGTAGTACGAAGTCAACACCCCCTCTCAACTCATGGTTCCTCTTGAATTAAGAGGAGCAAAAAACCACTCCTAAATTCTATCAAAGATATTGAAATGTCTCTTTTGTAAGAAGTTTTTTAGACATGTCTACAATTTTCTCCTTTGAATCATCATATTATAACAACAATTCTTTGTATACAACCTTCTCTCTTAGGAAATGATACTTAATTTTGAAAAATATTTTCTCTTTGAATAAATTATTTGATTCTTACAAATGTTTATGACACTTGAATTATCACAAAGAATAGAAATTATCTCAAGAAAATCAATTTAATTTCCCTTCAAATTCTATTTCATCCCTAGAACCTAACTTGCAATAGGAAAACTATTGCATTGTACTAGATGCTTCTACTGTAGATAGGAATAGTAAGTCCTAATTTTTTTTCAACCAAGATACAAGACTCACTAAGAAATAAAGCTCCACTACTTGCACACTTTCTATCATCTAAACTTATGAACCACTCTATAATTGTTTTGTAGTTAACTTGGACTTTTTAGTCTTGGATTTTCCTTAAGGTTTTCCTAAAGCCTAGCCACTATACCTACTACTTATATTGCATTTTGTCTAGAAGTAGTTATATGTACAACAAGATGCCAATCATTTACCTATACTTGAGGTTTAATTTATCGTGAACAAAACTCATCATCTTTGCTCATTTGACATCTGGGTGACCCCACAATAGTGGGTTACACTTTTTTAGACATGCTGATTTTTTTTTCTGAAATAACACACTTTTAATAAAATATGATGATTTAAGCCATGAGAGGTTTCATTTGAAGGAATTAATTACAAATGGTTATCTCAAAGCCTCTTAGATAAAAAAAACATTGATATAACATATATACTCCTCGTTCATACCTACAATGGAGTCTCTTTCGCACCTATTAAAATGTTGACAAAAAATCACTTTGACTTTATCTTTTGGCAGATCAAATGAATCCATTTGACAAACCTATCTATGTTGTAAGGTACTACTGAGAAAAATCTTTCTAATTATTATAATGTTAATATATATTATGTTTATTATGACTTTGTATTTTTAGTTTTACTAAACATAGATATTTCACCGTATGTCTACCTCTATGTTTGACACTTATGGAAAAATAGTAAATGAGAGAAAAAAAATTAAAAAATATCTATGCCCTAGGTATTGAAGTTATCTTTCTATAAAAAAAATAAAAATGAAATTGGACAAATAAACGACAAGTTATAAGCTATGTAGTCAAGGTATGTCAAAATTATGGTTTAGTCAACTTCAAATGTTAACAAAATATGAAATAATTATGATAATTTCATCAAACCAATTGCATTCCCTCTATATGGATGTTACAAAACTAAATTAGAAAGAAGCACATTGATATCTATTTTGGAAAAAAATTATGCTCTATGAAAACAATGTAACTCTTTGAAAATGACATTTATAGCAACATACCAGTTTTTGTGGGAGAAAGAAAGAACCATTCAAATCAATTCAAAAATAAAAATAAAAAATATATTTCGAATCTAGACAAAAAATCCTAAAAGACTCTAATTTACTTCATCTTCTGATTTCAAACGATTTAATGACAATATGCATTCGAATCTGATTATTTTTTTTCAAAATGTAGAGTTTAGTGTCCATTCAGGAAAACAAGTGTAACCCACTATTGTGGGTTAACCCATCCATTAACCATAGATGTACTTACCAATTTGCAATCTTCCATATTAAAATTGTTCATATTTCTTTTATACTTGGTCTAAGATATGAATATACCTCTCTTTGTATGAGAGATTTGTAAACTAATAAAGAAAGACAACTTAGTAAGAATTTTCATTTCGAATTCTTTTTGCATGACATCCTAGAATTATTTGAACATTACATCACTATTTCCTCCAAAATAATGTCAACATAAACAACTTCAATTAGTAATTAAGTAGCTTCAGTTTTTATGTATAGATAACTATTTCTACCACCTCTCTTGAATCCTTGTTTTTGCATATATTTTTCCAATATTGAATACCATGCTCTAGGAGCCTTCTTGAGTCCATAGATGGCATTCTTTACTCAAAATATGGTTTCCTTGAAAGTTGAAACTATTTTGGTTGTTCAATATATACCTCTTCTTTTAAATTTCCATTTGGAATTGGTGATTTGACATCCATATATACTTTGAAGTTCCTAATATGAGGTTTTCACGTGTTTCCTTGAGGTTTAATATAAAAGGAGCCTCACCGTTCTCATTTGAACATATTCATATTACACTTTCATCTCCCATAAAGCATTGGAATAAGTATTACAATCATTTCTAATTCAACAAAAAAAAGATATCAAGCATTGAGGATGTCATCTATGATCAAGTTCACATATTTTCTCCATTAGTGAAGAAATAGGAGCTCCCTTCCTATAATCTACCTTTCACGAAGGCTTTAAGAGAAGGAAAATTAGCTGGAGAAGGTTTTTCATTTTGATTCAATATTATTTACTTTAGATTCATGGATACATTATTTTTGTAGGGAAGGACGTTGAATCCTCTCGAGGCTTGATTAAGACAAGCCCCTATACAACACAAGAACCATTTTTCTCCCTCTTGTGTGTAGGTTTGCAGATCTAGAGATGAATTGATGTAGATATACACAAGGTGAATTGAGACACGAAGATTTAGATCCTAAAAAAGTGATTGGGACACTTCAAACACTTGCACATAGTCTACAATTAGTGAATAAGTCCAACATTTTTTTGGAGATGTTTTAGAAGAATAAATAGAGAAACATTTCGGTTTTAGATCAATAGATGATATCATTTTTGTACTTACTAACAAAATGGTTCTTCAAAAATTAGTATTACCATTTTGAGCCCAAATTATAGCACACCAATAGGTTTCTCTCTAACTCCTCCTTCCATACCTGTGTTTAGTATTTCTTTATTAAACTGATAGTTCCTTGTATATGCTAATTAATGTATAATTTTATGTCTTTTACCTTGTCTTTGTTGCATCAAATCAATTCATATCAATAAATAAGTAAAAGGGGGAGAGCATCATTCAAAATTACTTGATATCTAGCTCTTGTCTACCTCAATCAGTTTGAAGTTGGATCAAGTGTGAATCTACCCTAATAAAATGATTGATGGGATTGTATTTGATCTCTAGTTTGTATGATTATAAGAGAAAATTATTTCCCCTACATTTCAAAAATATATCATGTAACCAACATGGATTGAAAACCTCTCAAACCAATCTAGAGGGTTAAGAGAGTGGCTTTCAATGAAGTTTGGGACACAAAGGGGTCTTGATAGGATAACTCCTTAGGAAGTTGTGATAAAAATTGAACACTAAAATAAACATGGTGTTGGAAACTGCAATTGAAACAATTGTTGTATTGTCATTGATTTCAAACCTTAACTGGTAAGACTGTTGCTACTTAGGAAAGTACTATATCTATTTGAGTGTTGCTAAGGGGATAGGTAAGGTTGGTAACAATAGCACCTAAGGAAAGGTTGAGTTATCTTGATACTAAAAAGTGTACTTGACTATGTTGCACAATGATGAGACAATGTATTGTTTATCTTAGTAAGACTGAAGACTAAACTGGTAGGCTTGACTGAGCAAAGAATGAAAAAACCATGTTTAAGCCGAGTAATGTTAGTGTCGATCGAGTCAATGTATGTCAAGAAAAATTCTAGTGTCAATCGAACAACAGTTAATTGTCGAGGAAGACAGTGTAAGCCGAGGAAACATTTTTAGTAATGACCGAGCTTTCTACATGAAGACCAAGTAGTTGATCACAGTATTGAACGAGCATCAGCAATTTTATATTTGAAGAGAATTTAATTTTGGAGCCGACATTGTTGAATTCTTGGATTATGTAAAGCATGTTGAATTTATTTATTGATTGTTTGAAAGCATTAAATGCACTGTAAAACATTTTATTGTAAATCTTTAAGAGATTTGAGATGATTCTAGAAAAGGAGCCGAAGAACATGAAGCGGGTAGATTCAATGAATCTGACCTAACCCTAAGATCTATGAATGAGATTGAGCAGCATAAGATGAGTTAACCTAATTGAGGAAAGTATAAAGGGAACCTGAGCATTTGATATGCAAGTGCATGGGTGAATAGAGAATGCTAGAAGATCAGTAAAGTTTTATTGACTGAATAAGCTGAAAAGGCTGAAGGAGAATTGTGGTGGTTGCTTGAAGAAAAGTTCTAAGAAAATCAGAGATGGAGATGACAAAGTTTCAAAGTCAGTAAACTAGCATTAGTGTACGGAATCAGATCTGATATTTGCAAAGTGAGTTGTATATTTTTCAGATAAATATTGCTGCTACTTTCTAACCATTGTAACAGTCAAAATCCTTTTAATAGAGGTTGACCTAACAGTCATATGTTAAATCCTTTGAACAAGGTTGCATTCTAATGGAGTGTATGTAAGTCCTATGACTAGGATCACTTTTAATAAGGTGATTGAAATCCTTTAACCGGGTCACACCTGACAGTGTGTATCGTAACCTTTGACAGGGTTAGCTTTTTACCAAGCTCACTTCAGAAGAGTGAAAATAATAGTAGCATGTTACAAAGTGGTTTTTCCCAAATTGGGTTTCCACTATAAATCCTGGTGTTAATACTTGTGTGAATATTTTGGTTTGAATATTTCTTTGTTTTACAAGTTAAGTTACAACTGGGTAGTGGAATGCATTGTTGTATGTTTCTATTATTGAATAAGTGATGACCAAGTTTGTTTTGGTTATTGGATTTGATTTTAAAAAAAGTTTTTAAGTCACCATCAGGACCTGAGAACAACTGATTCACCCCCCCTCTTTTTTGTTCTAAATCATATTAACAATTGGTATCAAAGCCAGGTTGCTTATTATTAGTGTTGACAAAAATCAAGTTTAAAGGGGCTTGAAGCAAATGATCAGGATGTATAAGAAGGAGGTACCGAAGCTGAACAAGGAAAACTTCCCTGCATGGCAAAGCTTGATGAAGTTGCATCTGACCAGTATTGGTGACTCTGCAAAGTACTACATTGATAATAGCTATGTCTCACCTGTCGCACCTTTGACTGTCAAAGAAATGAGAGCTAAACAAGAACATAATCAGGGAATGCTGGAAATTGCATCTACCCTAAGCTATCTAGAATTTGAGGACATTAAGGACTGCACAACTGCTAAGGATATGTGGGACACTCTTGCAAGGATCTATGGTGGTGACTTAAATGTACTAAAAGCAAAGGCCGAGAGTCTTAGAGGTAAGTTTGATGAAATGAGAATGCAAGAAGGTGAAAACATTGCACAATATTGTGGTAGAATAAAATAAGTTGTGAATGCTATTAGAGGAGCAAATGGGGCTATTGATGATAAAACTATAATTGGGAAAGTACTAAGAACCCTACGTCCTATATATGCTATTAAGATCTCAGCTATTCAGGAATCTAGATGTAACTCTGCTAATGTGCTTACTTTGGAAAGATTGGTTGGTAAGCTGATTGCTTTTGAACTCTCTAACTATGATAATTTCACTGTTGGAATCATTGGAAATGTTGAATCTTCTTTCAAGTCACAACTAGTTCTAAACAAGCCAAAGAAAGAAAAAGAAAGATGCATCAGTGAAAGTGAAAGTAAAAGTGAAAGTGAAAGTGACAGTGACAGTGACAGTGACACATCTGATGAAGATCTAGAAGATCTAGAAGCTCTTATGGCTAGAAGACTAAGAAGGGGAAAAGGAAAGTATAAAGGTAAACTCCCTATTATATGTTTTGCATGTAATAAAGTTGGTCATATAGCTGCTAGATGTCCTAACAGGAAGGATTAAGATGATGAAAGAAAAAGAAAACACAAAGATAAAAGAGATGACAGAAGCTACCGATGGAACAAAGACTACAAAGGAAAAGGTAAAAAATCTTGTTACAATGCTGAAAAAGAAATTGACACTGATAGTGTTGATTTTGAAATTGAGGTAGTCTATGTTGCAATGAAAGATGAATCTAATGAGGATGAGAAAACTTCTTTGATATCCTATGTGAACAAGAATGATAAATGGATTATTGATAGTGGTTGTTCACATCACATGACTAGTGACAAAAATAATTTTGAGACCCTACATCATTACAGAGGTAAAAGTGTAAAATTTGGTAATGATGCAACATGTCCTGTTAGAGGAAAAGGTTTGATTAAACTGATTGATAAGATATCTTGTGAAAATGCATATTGGGTTGAAGGTCTTAATTATAATTTTTTAAGTGTTTCCCAGCTTAACAAAACTGGTTACCAAGTGGAATTTCATCACAAGCAAGATAAAATATTTAATGCTACTGGAGAACTAATTGGAAGTGGAGATTAGACTAGAGGTAATTTGTTCTATCTTGACCTATCTGAAGAAACATGTTTAATTGCACAACTTGATGATATTTGGTTATGGCATAAAAGGTTATGTCATGTTAACTTTGACAATCTGGTAGAGATAAGTAAGAAGAAAAAGGTAAGAGGTCTACCTAGATTGAAGAAACCTGAGAATGTGATGTGCAAGGAATGCCAGTTAGGAAAAATGACAAAGTCAAGTTTTAAGAGAAAATTCTTTACTTCTGAAAACATTTTAGATTTGGTTCATACTGACCTTTGTGGACCTATGGGTGTACAAAGTTACTGTGGTGCTAGATACTTTATCTTATTTGTTGATGATCATACTAGGATGATGCATGCGATGTTTCTAAAAGAAAAATCTAAAGCTTTTCTATTCTTTAAGTGGTATTTGGCTAAGGTTGAGAAGGAGACAGGTAGGAACCTGAAATGTCTTAGATCTGACCGAGGTGGATAATTTACATCAAATGAATTTAATCTATTTTTCAATGATAGAGGAATTAAAAGACAGATGTTTTCACCTAAAACACCTCCACAGAATGGTATAGCAGAAAGGAGAAATAGATCTATCTTGAATTGTGCAAGGACAGTGTTGATTGAAAAGAATGTGACATAGAAATACTGGAAAGAAGCTATAAGCACTGCTGTCTACACTCTTAACCGGGTATAGATCAAGAAAGGTACAAATCTGACACCCTATGAATTATGGCATGGGCATGCA
Source organism: Chamaecyparis obtusa (assembly GCA_027943335.1). Classification (NCBI taxonomy): domain Eukaryota; kingdom Viridiplantae; phylum Streptophyta; class Pinopsida; order Cupressales; family Cupressaceae; genus Chamaecyparis; species Chamaecyparis obtusa. Next base: position 36,119 of record BSBK01013526.1, on the reverse strand, counting down.
CCGAGTGTTAAATACTTAAGAATCTTTGGAAGTAAGTGCTATATATTAAAAGACACTAGGAATGGAAAGTTTGATGCTAAGAGTGATGAAGGCATATTCTTAGGGTACTCCACAAAAAGTAAAGCTTATAAGTGTTTGAACTCTAACACTAAAAAAATTGTGGAAAGTGTGAATGTCAAAATTGATGAGTATGCAAAAAGAAATGAAGCTGATAGAAAAAGAGAACCAAAAGATTATAGATCTTTTATGTACATTAAGGAAGAAGAAGAGGCAAGTAATAGATTTTCACCTGATGCTGAGTCTCGGGTAAGCAATGCCGAGTGACAGACAGATGTTGCCGAGCATCAGGAAAACAGTGCCGAGACAGAACACTTGAACATGCCGAGCTACAAGAAAATGATGCTGAGTATTAGGAAGAGGTTGCCAAGCATTCAGAAGTTGAATCTGACAATCTTATTGAGGAACATGATGAAATAGAGGAGAGAGGAGTTGAACCTATTTTGGAAAAATATGTAAGAAGACATCACAAGCCTGAACAGATAATTGGAGACAAAAATACTAGAATTCAGACTAGAAGTAAGACTAAGGATCCAACATGCCTACTGTGTGAATTTGAACCCAAGTCGACTAGAGAGGCATTGGAGAATGAAGACTGGATACAAAAAATGAATGAAGAGATTGACTAGATTGAGAAGAATGATACTTGGACTCTGGTGTTGAGACCTGAAAACAAAAATGTTATAGGAACAAAGTGGGTGTTTTGAAATAAGATGAATGAAAATGGTGAAATCACTAGGAACAAAGCTAGGTTGGTATGCAAAGGCTACACACAAGAAGAAGGAATAGATTATGGAGAGACATTTTCCCCTGTAGCTAGATTGGAAGGAGTAAGAACTCTGCTTGCATATGCTACTTATAAAGATTTCAAGGTATATCAAATGGATGTCAAGTCTACATTTTTGAATGGTATACTAGAAGAAGAAGTTTACATAGAACAACCAGAAGGGTTTATTGATCCAAACAGAAGACACATGGTGTGCAAACTAAACAAAGCATTATATGGATTGAAGCAAGCTCCCAGAGCATGGTATGAGAGGTTGCACAACTACTTGATACAGATTGGATTTTCAGGAACAAATGACACAAGTAATTTGTACATGAAAGATGAAGAAGGTAAAGGTATCCTGTTAGCAAATATTTTTGTGGATGACATTATTTTTGGTGGACAAGATTCATTATGTAAAAGATTTTCAAATGAAATGCAAACTGAATTTGAAATGAGTATGTTTGATGAGATCAAATTCTTTGTTGGTTTACAAGTATATCAGAGGAAGAATGAAATTTTCATTACACAGTCTAAGTATGTTAATGAAATACTAAAATTTTTTGGGATGGAAGATGCTAAACCAATGGGAACTCCTATGGTTACTGGACAAAATTTATCTAAGAATGATGATGCTGTAGAAGTGAATCAGAATTTGTACAGATCCATGATTGGAAAATTGCAGTATGTTGTACATAATAGACCAGATATTACACTAGTTGTTGGGATTGTGGCAAGATTCTCTACCAATCCTAAGGAAATACACATGATGGCTATGAAAAGAATTATGAGATGCTTGGAAGGAACTGCTGACTATGGTCTATAATATAAGAAGGATGACAAATTTGAACTCAGAGTTTATACAGATGCTAATTGGGCAGGAAATGTAGATGACATAAAGAGTACTAGTGGTGGAGCTTTCTTTCTTGGACAAAGATTAGTCTGCTGGACAAGAAAGAAACAAAATTGCATTTCCTAATCTACTACCAAGGCCGAGTATGTTGCTGCTGCAGTAAACTGGTCAAATTTGGTATGGATAAAACAATTGTTGATAGGCATGAAAGAAGAAATCACTGAACCTGTTGTTATTTTCTATGACAACACAAGTGCTATAAATATTTCTAAGAATCTAGTGATGCACACTAAGACCAAGCACATTGCAATCAAGTATCACTACTTGAGAGAATTAGTACAAGATAAAGAAGTCTGAATGGAATATGTGAATACAAAAGAACAATTAGCAGACATATTCACTAAAGCTTTACCCAGAGAAGCTCATAAGTATTTGAGAAGTCAATTAGGGGTCCTTCCCCTAACTGAGGCTGCCTAGACAAGCTAGGAGCACTGCATCAAATGTGCTACAGCATAAAATTTGACAAATTGATGTAGAAGATTGTCACACTTTAGGGCTGGCCTAGAGTTGTGAAAAGAAGCAAAGACAAGGAATCAGTCATAAGCAAGATGACAAAGGGAGAAACACTGAGCTGCATAGATATTATCTACATCAGATGGATGTATGTTTTAGTTGCTACTTTGGCATTTTTGTCAAAGAGGGAGATGAACTGATATGATAACACATGACACTGAAGCTAAGGATGATGAACTAAAATGAAGGATCAGGATAGAGGGAGATCTGAATACTTCTGACGGTCACAGAAGTGAGGCTTATAGGATTCTGAATCAGAATGAAGCTAAGGATATTATAAATAATTCTATGATGAACAGATAAGTTTTTGGATTGGTTGGTAATCCATGTGTTATTCAGGTGATATCATATGGTGTTTCCATCAATGCCAAAGAGGGAGATTGTTGGAAACTGTAATTGAAACAATTGTTATATTGTCATTGATCTCAAACCTTAACTGATAAGACTGTTGCTACTTAGGAAAGTACTATATCTATTTGAGTGTTGCTAAGGGGCTAGGCAAGGTTGGTAACAATAGCACCTAAGGAAAGGTTGAGTTATCTTGATACTACAAAGTGTACTTGACTATGTTGCACAATGATGAGACAATGTATTGTTTATCTTAGTAAGACTGAAGACTAAATTGGTAGGCTTGACCAAGCAAAGAATGGAAAATCATGTTTAAGCCGAGTAATGTTAGTGTCGACCGAGTCAATGTATGCCGAGAAAAATTCTAGTGTCGATCGAACAACAGTTAATTATCAAGGAAGATAGTGTAAGCCGAGGAAACATTTTTAGTAATGACCGAGCTTTCTACATGAAGACCGAGTAGTTGATCATAGTATTGACCGAGCATCAGCAATTTTATATTTGAAGAGAATTTAATTTTGGAGCCGACTTTGTTGAATTCTTGGATTATGTAAAATGTGTTGACTTTATTTATTGATTGTTTGAAAGCATTAAATGCACTGTAAAACATTTTATTGTAAATCTTTAAGAGATTTGAGATGATTCTAGAAAAGGAGCCGAAGAACATGAAGCGGGTAGATTCAATGAATCTGACCTAACCCTAAGATCTACGAATGAGATTGAGCGGCATAAGATGAGTTAACCTAATTGAGGAAAGTATAAAGGGAACTTGAGCATTTGATATGCAAGTGCATGGGTGAACAGAGAATGCTAGAAGATTAGTAAAGTTTTATTGACTAAATAAGAAGAAAAGGCTGAAGGAGAATTGTGGTGGTTGCTTGAAGAAAAGTTCTGAACAGATCAGAGATGGAGATGGAAAAGTTTCAAAGTCAGTAAACCAACATTAGTGTATGGAATTGGATCTGATATTTGCAAAGTGAGTTGTATATTTTTCAGATAAATATTGCTGCTACTTTCTAACCATTGTAACAGTCAAAATCCTTTTAACAATGGTTGATCTTAAAGTCATATGTTAAATCCTTTGAACAAGGTTGCATTCTAATGGAGTGTATGTAAGTCCTATGACAAGGCTCACTTTTAACAAGGTGATTGAAATCCTTTAACCGGGTCACACCTGACAATGTGTATTGTAACCTTTGACAGGGTTGGCCTTTTACTGAGCTCACTTCAGAAGAGTGAAAATAATAGTAGCATGTTACAAAGTGGTTTTTCCCAAATTGGGTTTCCACTATAAATCCTAGTGTTAATACTTGTGTGAATGTTTTGGTTTGAACATTTCTTTTTTTTACAAGTTAAGTTACAGCTGGGTAGTGGATTGCATTGTTGTATGTTTCTATTATTGAATCAGTGATGACTGAGTTTGTTTTGGTTATTGGATCTGATTTAAAGAAAAAAATTTAAGTTTGTTTTATACATCAGGACCTGAGAACAACTGATTCACCCCCCCTCTCTATTGTTCTAAATCATTTTAACACATGGGCAATGAGTTAAACAAGATAAATTATGACCCCTCTTGTACCTCAAGTTCTCATATAGGATCAAGATTACTTGGATTGAATTGGTTGTCTATGGGACATAAAAATATTGTATGATCTAGTCTTCTCATCCCTTGGAGAGGACCATTTGGTTCCATGTGAGCCATGCCTTTGTGCTATATCATAAAACTCCCCCACTTTCTCTCTAATATGTAACCTTTGTGTAGTATTGAGTAGCACTAGAAAATGCAATATGTTTTTCTATAATCTTGTTTGATTTAATTTATTTATGGATCTAAGTTATTCTCTATGTAAATTATAGGAGTGCAAACCCTCTCCCAAGGTTTTGTAAAATTTTTTGTGTTTCGGTCTGGTCACTATCTCCTACCATAGTGAGAGTGGATTCTGTTGAACATGGTTGGGTGACATGGAAACCAATATTTAGGATTTAGAGGTTCAAGGATCAAATGAAATAATATAATCTTATTCTCTTTAATTTATGGACTATAGTTATTTTCATTTAAATAATTTTTTTAATAATTTCATATAAGATCTCTCCTTGAGATGGTATGAAATTGAAAAAAATCATAGTGGCCATAATCATGGTTTTACATGGATCAATGTTGGTGTCGAGAAAAATAATATTAAAATTTATTTTATGTTTATGCAATGCTTGTAAAATGAATGTTTTAACATTTCATTTGAGGATTAAAATGAACTTAAATTCTGTTTAACTATGTTTAGGGAGCTTGGCACTATGTTTAGGCAGTCTTGTGTTCCCAATAACTACCAAGGTTTTCATATAATTGTTTTGTCTATTCATGTGGTCCTATACCTAATGTAGTGGACATACAACATATTGGGGAAGAACTACATCATATTGAGGTGACCTTTTTTTCAACTATAAGAAGTCATAAAATGGATATCTTTGGTTTTTTTACCTTGCTCAAATAAAGTTAACCTTGCTTTATGTATGGGTTACCTTGTTCCCCATAAACACTAGAATTCAATCCTCAAGTAGACAATAATATTTTTGGTCCATTCTCATGATCTAATAATTTCAAGACCTTAGCTCGCATTGACTTTTTTTTCCTTCCATTCCTCCTAAAACCTAGTAAAATGTCACTTCCTCTAAGCAAGACCATTTCTATATGTTTCAAAGGATTTTTGTAGTTGAAGTCTTTTGTGTGTGTGACATTGCATCATGACATAATTTAATGTGTTTTTCTCGTGTTCATATTTGCATTAAGTTAGTGTTTAAGTTGCACTTTATATTTTAAAATATATTATCCTTTTTTCCTTGGCTAATGTACCATGGGTTACATGATAGGCATTTCATTGGATCCATGTTGTCCAAAAAAATATTCCACCTTGATCATATTAGTCTATAACTGTGTTTAACATTTTGCATTGGAGATTTCCTTTTAAGAATTATTGTACATGTGGAGATTTTTGAAATTTCTTGATATATATTTCTTTAAAGAAAGTATTTTTCCATACCCTTAGGACTCTCTCTCATCTTATTATGATTAGTTATTAAAGATTAATTTTGTTATGATTCTAAATTATCATTTGTCATCTTAGGAAACTTATGATCATAAATTTATAATTACCTTAGAACATTTATATTTTTAAAGAACACAAAGTCAAAGAATTGAACTTCAAATTAAAATTAGTATAAATCTAAAATCTAACTTTTAAGATTAATAAAATCAAGAATTGATTAAAATAATTGTCTAAATAGAAACATTTTATTTAAATTGAAAGGAAAAAATTGAATTAACTAAATATTAAAATTAGAATATAACATAATTAAAACTATGTTGTGTCTAGAATCTATTATATAATGTTAAGCTTACAATTTACATTTATGTTTAGTAATCTTATTTTTTCTTTATTATTTGTACTCTTCTTATATAAATATCCTAGTTAATATTATTCTTACATACATAAAATAACACACAATAATGATAAATAATATGAGATTAATATGAGAACGTGGATGTCTATAAAAATATCTGTAACTGCCAAGACACTTGGCAACTCCATGACAAATTTTGTGACGACATTAATGGGAAGTTACAATTTGATAGTTATAACAAAGTGGAGGCTATTTTGGGAAAATTATCTCATTAATATTTTTATTTTTATTTTGAAGGAAAAAGATGGTGATGAAAATTTGTGCTATATATTGAGTTGCTTCTATACATTTATCAATTTGTTCACTTTTTCATGTTATATTTTCAGTATGGAGTTGTAGAATTCAAGAATAGAAACTCTTGTAGAATGTTGAGTCAAGTATGAAGACGCTTTGATTTATTGAGGAAAATTTTATAACTTGATTTATTGAGGGCAATCTTACACAAAGGTTATATTTGAACTTGAAATTTTGTTTGAGTTTCAGTATATATTTTTAAAGTCACAACAAAATTTTATTTCTAAATATTCAATATATTGTAGAAGCAATATTTTATTATAAGAGATTTTTTATTCAAGAATGAAAATTCTTGAAATCTAGAGATTAGAGGATAAATTATTTTGGTTTTTTTCATATTAGAAAATGAAAACAGTTTGGTTTCTTGAGGGAAATCTCACATAAAGGTTATATATGAACTTCAAAATCTTGTTTAAATTTCAACATATATTTTGTTAGTCACATTAAATTCTGTATTTCTAAATATTTTATTGAGAAATATTTTTTATTTTAAGAAAGAAACTTATGGATTCTAGAAATTGGAGGATGGGACTCCATAAGTTTTGTGAATATTGGAGCATGAAAACATTTGGTATCTTGAGGACAATCTTACCCTCGAAGTTATATTTGAACTTGGAAATATAATTTGAATTTTAACATATTTAGAAATTCTTCTGATTGTAGATATTAGAAAAACATAACATTTTGATTTCTCTAAAACAATCTGACATAGAGATTGTATTCGAACTTCAAAACTTTATTTGAAATTTGATAATCAAAATAAATTTCATATTTATAAAAATTCTAATAACAATTCATGTACATTCCTATATGCTATATATCTATCCAGACAAAGAGATTCTAACGAAGGTTGCAGATGCATGGATATCCCTTGCAAATCTTGTCTTCCCATACATTTTCTGATATTTTTCATCTGAGTTATTTCTGTTCAGGGATGCACTAATTACATTTATTTCCAATGAATGCAGGAAAATCAGAAGCAATGAAATCTTCAATTTTCTTCTTTATCTTCATTGTGATGAATCTACGTATAATCTCAGCACAGGATGGTATCAAGAAGACACCTGTTCTTATTTTCCATTTTTAAAGAATTTGAAAGCTTTTGTTCATTATAAGTTTTTGTAACCGCTTGACAGTTCTATAAATTTAATTATAAACAGGTGGGGATATTAAATCCATGAAAACGGGTGGATGCAAATTTGAGGACATCCAAATACGTCACATAGAATATAAGAAGGAGATACGCGTGGCAAGGAGAGAGGAAGCAGATGTTTGGATAGTGCCAATTCAGTTTAGGGTTATAAATGCATGTCATAAATGTGATGCAAATAACATTACCATCCTTTTCAATGTCGGGAAGACAGAAGAAGAGGCGTTATATGTGTCAATGTCTGTGATTGATAGTGTTAGTATTCCTCCCACACAATATGTGTCACAAGAAATGGAGATGGACGGATTCTATCCTCATAAAATCCGTGGATATGAAATAAATTATGCTCAGTTTTTAAATTGTAAATAAATTTGCCCATTGATAAGGGTGGTAGGCTATATAATAACAATGGTGGTAGGCTATATAATAACAGCAGCTGTTAAGCTTTCCATAAAATCGCACAAAAGACAAAAATATTCTAATTTTTTCAGATCTGCGAAAACGAAGTGAAAAGTTTCAAAAAATCTGTTGTTTTTGGATTTTTCAAATTTAGTCAATAGTACATTTTGGATGGAGCTTAACAGTGTCCTATAATAACTCCGTAAATATTTTTAAATAAAAGTTGAAATTTGTGTTCATATGTATATATTTGAATGCAGTGAAATTAAACATTTTTGTTTTTTAATTTTGTGCTAATAGAGTTCTTAATAATTTAAAATAGATATTCAAACTTAAAAATAATACAAACTGAACCAACTTTCATGGGGACACTAATGAAAGCCAGTAAGTGTAAATTTAGTCACATTAATTAAACAAATTGAAAAAACAGATTAACTTGGATTATTTTGTGATCAAATTGAAAAAACAGATTAACTTGGATTATAAACCAATACCATGTTTTCTCATTAGTGGATAAATCACACAAATATAGGAAAACACAGTTTGCAATGGTACAATGTCAACTTTTAACTTGCAGTGAGATGCAATCAATGAATAACAACTTCTCATCATAATTGCATTCAAAAATAGTTTTCTTTACAACCTTAAACATGACTTCAACTTTGTGCGAAGTGTAATGAAGGTATAAATGATAGGTTGGGAACAATATTCAATTCCTTAGGGCAATTAACAATTGTTTCGAATGAATAAACTTTTTTAATAGTCGATCAACCACCAACTACTTACTTCTAATGGTCTTGGTTAAGTTCTAGACAGAATGTCCCAAATACATTAAATAAAGAAAAAAAAGTCAAAAATATTTTTTTGTTTCAGATTTGCAAAAATACAGTGATTTTTTTGCAATTTTTTTGTGGTTTCCCACTACAAATTGTGCAGATCATGAAAAACAGATGCTGAAAATTTTACAAAAATCTATTATGTTTTTTCCTTTTTTTGAATTTAACCGCATCCATTTCACTTTTTTAACGCCAAATTGTTAATAATTCCAGAAAAATCAATTTTTTAAACAATAGATGATTAGGTGGTTCTTCATCTTGTATTTTCATTTCTTGTCATATTTTTTCTACAAATCGTGGATTGGGTGCGGGTTCAAGTCCATTACTTACGTATGAAATCGGTCTTTTACTAGTTTATTGGGCTCGGACCCTTCACTGGGTTGGGAATTTTGTGATTTCGGGGATATTTTCTCCTTAAAAAGTGTTCTCATGTAAAGGCAAACAGTCCGACGATTCTCAAAAATGTGAGACATTTATTCTCAGATGTGGCTGGTTTTGCTATTTTCCTATTTGCAATATGGGCATCTAGTTGGGAAGCTACACCCCCTTAAAACGTTGGGACCTCCTTGAATTTTGAGAGGTGATTGAATTATTTGCAAGGTTTTCGATATCAAACTCCAGCAATTACTAAGCTTTGACCGTGGAGAAGCTAGCGGATTTGGGAGTTCTGTACTGGCACTTGGAGGGTGACAGTTTTGATACCTGTGAAGAGCTGCAGCGGATCCGCAAAGAGGGGCAGATTGCAATGGACCAGTGGGAGCTCCTCAAAGCTTATGTGGAGATGCTGAATTTAGCCCTGATTCTGAAGGGTATTATGGAGCGATTGCAGTTCAGTTATAACTCCTAAGTGCGGAGTTATTTTGGTAATAAGAGTTTTTTTTTTTCTGTCATGGGATGGTTACCTTCATATGATTGAAGATGTTTGTTGTTGTATCAGGGTGGGCTCTTGATTTTAGATTAGACCATTGACATGATATAGGTTCTCTTGACAGGTTATACTCTTTAGAACATGAGGTTTGATTTATGGAGATCAAGTTGTCATGTCGTGTTTCCAAGTAATGGAGACATGTAGTGGGAGTTGTGACAATTGGTCATGTTAGTGCTCTTGGTATTGAGTACATTGGTGGATTGACCATGGAGGTGCTCTTAAAAACTAAGAGGCTTGGGTGAGGCTATAGTTCTCTTGGGTTTAGAGAACATTAGTTGATATGGTTTCTCTTTGGAGGTTTCAGCAAGAAGACCGAGGAGCCTACACTTGGGATGGAAGCGAGTTTATTATGCACCTAGAGGAGATTGTTCTTGGAGAAGAGCCATTGTGACTTGGTGTATTCTGGAGGAGCATTCTCACTCTCTACTCTTGGTCTACTAGGTAGATTTATCTCCTTGTGCATTGAGTTTAGGAGATGTTGAGATGGTTCCTATTTTTAGAATTTTTTTTGAGTTTGATCTTCTTGTTTACAAGGGCTTACATCCATGGTGGTTGGGTGGTGTAAATGCTCTTATTAGGGGAGGTCAAGGAGATCATATTTGGCATAGCTGAGCATTTGGCAGTGTAAGCAATTATGATTCAATCAATATTTTTGGATATGAAAGTTCCATTCAATCTTAGCAAGTCAAGATTTATTTAAAAGTAGTATTTTTTTAGCCCAAGAACCCAAAGAGATTTGGGTTTACAAATAGTGTTCCATTAAACTAGAGCCATTTTTTTCTTTTATTCACTCCTGGCCACAAAATTTTCTACTAAATCTGTTCAACCTTGTTATCTATAATGGTTTGAGTTTTGAATAGGGAGAGATAGAAAACATGGATATTTTGGACAGTAGCCTTCAACAGTTGATTTTTTTTGTGCATGGCTTTAGGAACTTACCTCTCCATTCTATATGTTTTTCCTAAAAAAATTTAACAAAGAACCTATAGTTGTGGGGCAATTTCTTTGTAGCCAAAGGTAATTCCAGATGGGTCTCAGGAGAAAATATTTTTTTCATCCAACATTTTAAAAATTTTAATTATTTTCTATTAAAGAAATTTGTAACACTTTGATTTTAGTTAATATGTTATCTTGAGATTTGAGCATACCTATTCAACATCATCTTCCATTTTTTGGGCTTTGGGCATAGTGGATAAGTCAAAGAGGATGTTTTCGTCCAAAAAATGTTGGTGTAAGGAAGGAGGGAGGGAGGCAGCCAAAATTATCCCTTTAAGACTATTTTGAGAATTTAATCTATTAGTATCCTCGAATGATCTCAACACCAAGAACAAAAAGATAGCTGAAGACTAGGTCACCTTGTCCCTTTATAAATTCAATTGACTAAGACAGAACACAAAGACTGGTGAAGCATTCCTCAATGAGTTGAATAAATCTATTCTAGAAACTAAAATTTTGGAGAGAAATGAAATAAAAAGAGAATTTTATTAGATTCTATCATAAGCTTTTGAAATGTCAAATTTGAAAACCATATCTATCTTTTTGTTGTTTTATTTTTTAGTCAAAGATCTCAAGACTAGTTACAACAAAATCTTTTTTTTTCTCTGGACAAATCCCTTTTAATTAATAGAAACACATTATGAAAGAACAAGTTTGAGGTGATTGACTATCAACTTAGTAAAGATTTTATAAAATATATTATATAAGCTTAATAGGTTTGAAGTCAAGAAAGTTGTCTATCTACTCTTTTTAAGGAATCAAAGCAAGGGAATGTGCACCAAAATGAGGGACCAAAAATGTCCCACCTTACTTTTTAACCCCCCATGAGCACTTTGGAACATGTCATATAAGGTACATATACCAATAGGTTCGGTGTGCCAAGCCTATTTAGTGAGTACCAATGTTTTGAGTTTGCCATCTGAACAACATTATAATCTCAAGATTTATACAACATAAAAATCCCAAAACTAGAATGACCTTAATAATAAATGTACCATGAACAACCCTCTTTCCCAATATTTTACTTTAAATCATTTTAAATAATCTTTTATCTCTTCTTTGTAAGTTTCATGGGTGTTATAGGAAAGTAAGGATTAATGCTCGTTTTCCTATTTTACTTGAACTTGACATTTACCCAATAGTTTTTAACATTTTGGCATCAATCTTCATTCATGCTTCAATATATCTTTTCTTTCTACATTTGAATGAACCGTCTTTTGCAAGACATCAATATTACCATACACAAAAGTCTTTGTTGTCCAGATCAATATTCTATTGTCTAGTGATGTAGTTTCTTGCTTCTACTACTTGGCCCCTTGAATGATGGGGAAGTCACATTAATGCCGATATTAATTCTCTATATTTTACCATGATGTTGAGCATTAGTGATTAGCATTATTTATCAAACATTAGTCAACAATCATCTTTGGTGTACTAATTGATTTTTTTCTAATCTCATGTAATTATAAAAATATCAGTGACATCACTAGATACAATGTGTTCTTAGTGAAATTGATCTTGATATACCTTAGATCAGGCTTTTATTAGGTGTGAGCAATCCTGATCAAATCATTATTTTTCGATATAAAGTTCCATTTGATCTTAGAAAGTAGAGATTTATTGAAAGGTTTTAGTTTTTTGAGCCCAAGATCCCCAAGCAAGTTGGGTCTACAAAGAGTGTTCCATTTGACTTCTTTTCTTTCATTCACTCCTGTCTACTAAATTTTCTACTAAATTTGTTAAACCTTTTTAGCTATAAATGCTAGAATTTTTAATGGGGAGAGATAGAAAACATGGATATTTTAGAGATTAGCTTTCAATAGTTGATATTTTTTTGTGCCTTAGGAGCTTACCATTTCATTTCACTAGTTTTTTCTATATTTTTTAACAATTCTAAACCTATAGGTATGAGGTGGTTTTTTTGTAGCCAAAGATAATTCTATATGGATCTTAGGGGAGAATAATTTTGATTCACAACAATTTTAACTTTTTTATATCATGAATCCTCTCTTTAGTATTAGAGAAATTCATAACACTTTGATTTTAGATAATATGGTATCTTGAAATTTGAGCATATCTATTGAGCTTCATCTTCCATTGTTGAGCTTCGTGGATAGTAGATAAGCCAAAGAGGATGGTTTCATCCAAAAATTTCTAGTGTGAGGGAGGGAGGGAGGGAGAAATCCAAAATCATCTCTTTAGGGCTAAATTATGAGAAATCAATCTAGCAATATCCTTTGAATGACATCAACACCAAGAATAAAAAGATAGATGGAGAGGTCACCTTGTCTCATCCCTCTTTCATTGTGAACTAAGCCTTTAGCAATCCAATAGTGACAAAGAGATAGAACATGAGATTGGTATCACATTCCTAGATATGATTTGAATAACTTTATTCTAGTGTACCATCTTAAATTGTAAGCACTTCTAATTGGATTCTTAATTAGTCCCCAATTTTGTGTTCTCAAGGTTTCATGTCCGTTATGCTTGATCCTTCTCCAAATCACCTACATTTTTGTCTCTCTCCATATTTCAAAATCCCAAAACAAATTTCACAATTTTTTGGTGGGAAGAGGTCACCCAAGCCATCCTCTTCTCTGGAAGAGGTTTCTCAGGCCAACCTCTTCCATGATTTTTTCTCCAAAATTTAAATCAATGGCCCATCTCATTGGTCTATCAAGGTTTCTAGATTATCATTACCTCCCTTCAATTTTTGAGCCCTGAAATGTTGTGAGAGGTATAAAAGAAACTTAACTCTCCACATTTTGGTAACCATGATCAATATTTTCAAGCATTCAAGATCAAGACTTCGTTCTAATCATTCTTGAAGCATCTTTGAAGTAAATATTCTCAATTATAGCAAGATTCTCTCCCATGATGGCCAAGAAGATGAGACCTCAATCAACCAAAAATATCTTTTGTCTGGATCTACATTAGTTCATCCATCCATTCTTCAAGGCAAGAGTCGATAAAGTATAAAAAAAACTACAGATCTTTGAGGAGTATTCATAGATCTATGCATTTTTGAAGGGAATGATTGACTCTTCTCTATTTCCAAGGTTCAAAGACTCCATACAACTACATACAAGTTAACAAAAATCATCTTCATATATATGGTGAAATTAATATTTTTTTATGAAGGTATATGCATTTACAAGATTTCCTTTCATGAAAATTTTATTTGTATTTCAATGTTAATTCCTCAACCTAAGTTTGACTAAGGTAAACCCATTTATACATAATATTTTACTCATTTTTCTTTGTGTAGGAATAGGTGGAATTCACAAATATAGAAAGTTTAGAACCTCGTAGATAGTCTGCAATTGAGTTTAGTCAGAAGTGTAGCGAACATGTTGGCCTAGGCAATCTCTACCTAGGAACAGGTCATCCTAGGCAACCTCTTCCCTCTAAAACAAAACCAAATTAAAATAACAGGTCAATGACATCTATGGTTCTCATTTTTAGCATCTGTATAGAGATGTCTATGTTCTATCAAATTGAATATTTTGCACCTTATCATTTTTCTTTATTTTTTCCACTATATGGCATTATTTAATTACATCTCCCTTATCAATTCCCCCATTAAAAAAGAAGGATAATTGCACCCTTAGCCCTTAAGTCCTTCTTGATCATAGTGTGTCATCTTACTTTAAATGTAATAAAGAATTGGTTTAGTTATGCATTAGGGAACCACTCTAGAACACCTTATTGCTTGCCTAATCCACACATTTTTTTACGTTACATATGGAAACCAAAATTTTGGAGAGTAATGAAATATAAAGAGGGATTCACTAGATTCTATCACGAGGTAATGAGATGTCAAATTTGAAAACCAGACCTATCATTTTGAGATGTCAAATTTGAAAATCATACCTATCTTTTTTTGTTATCTATTGAGTGAAGGATCTTGTGACTATTTAAAATAACATTCAAATTTTTTCTTCCCTAGACAAATCCCTTTCAATTAAAATATATATTGTGTGAAATAACATGTTTGAGGTGATTGACTATCAACTTAAAAAATATTTTTTGAAAGACATTACACAAGCTAATAGGCTCAAAGTCAAGAAAGTTGTCTAACTACCCTTTTATAGGAATAAAAGAAAGGGTATGTGCATAAAAAAAAGGTGAACAAAAAATTGCCACTTTACTTTTTGAACCCCAATTATCACTTTGGAACATGCTATACATGGCATACAACAATAGGTTTGGTGTTCTGATCCTATTTAGTGAGAACCAACTTTGGAGATTTCTAAATATTTTTCATTATAAGTCTCTCTCTCTCTCTCTCTCTCTCTCTCTCTCTCTCTCTCTCTCTATATCTCTCTCTCTCTCTCTCTCTCTCTCTCTCTCTCTCTCTCTCTCTCTCTCTCTCTCTCTCTCTCTCTCTCTCTCTCTCTCTCTCTCTCTCTCTCTATCTATCTATCTATCTATCTATCTATCTATCTCTCTCACATTATATCTTTCCACTTTGTCGATCACTACCTCTCCCTCTGACCTTCTCTCTTCCCTTGTCCCTAGGTATCTCCCTCCCTCAATATCTACCTCTCGACCTATCTATCCTTGTATCATTAACCACCTCTCTCTACCTATCTATCTATCAACCCTTTCTCCCTAAGATCTAGGTCTCTCACTTCTATATCTCTCTCCTCTCTAGTTATTTCTCACCCTCTCCACTTCTTTGTATACCTCCTTACCCCTCTATCTCTCTTTGTGAACCTTCTCTCACATTTTATTCTCTTTCCCACTTTAGGATCCCCTCCCTTTATCTTATCACCTCCCCATCCATTTATAGGGTTTAGGTGATAGGGTGTAGGATATAGAGTTTAGTGAATAGGGTCGAGATTTTAGGGTAGAATAATGATGGTATAAAATTTAGAGTGCATAGGGTTGAGAGTATTTCCTATATTGATATTTTGGGGTAAGTGCACCAAGATGGTGTTCCAAAAAGTGGTCACCTCCTAAAAAAAAACCAAAACTTTTCATAACCCGCTCGGGCTATTCGAAATTTGAAAAACTAGGCTTGCAAAACCCGAGCCTTTTACAAGCCACAAAAAATAATTTTAAAAAAATTAGGTTCTTCAAAATACGTACACATTTTGACTGTCATAATTTTTTTTAAAAAACTTGCATTTTGACTATTTTTCTTTATGCCAAAACCGAGTTTGAAGGAGAGAGGAGGAAGAGAAAATGCCAAAACCCAAGTGGGTTCTTGTTGTTATTGAATTTTTTTTCCATATTGATCATTTTGTAAGTATGCCATACCGTCGAATAGGCAAGATTTTTTTTTCAATTATTTTTTCTTCAATTTTGATTGAGTAGGGTTTGTTGAAATCATTTAAGTTTTTTAAATATTTTGATGTTAGATTCAAAAAAAAATCCCTGACCATGAAAGAGATAGAAAAGACCTCTTAAAACACATGAAAATACTAATAATATTGGAAATGAGAAAAAAGAGAACCCTCAACATGCAGCCCCACAAAAAGAAAACCCTCAATAAAATCCAAATCCACCACCAAACCTGAATCCAAACCCCCCGCATCCTCCAATAGGTCATGTTGATACCACACAAGAGGATCTTATCAATCGTCTTCAACAAAATAGTGCCCAAATATCCATATTGGTTAATAGGTTGATGCCATCTAGTTTTGAGCACCACTCATCCCTCGCCACTTCCTTAGAAAGAATGTCCAATAGTGTGAATGAGGTGTCTAAGGTGGTTACAACATAGGGTTTATGGAGGGATATATGTTGTGCATTTTATGTTGTTGGGTTGTCATATGATCAAGAGAAAAAAAGAGGATACTTAGAGAAGACATATGTGCTCTAATACTGATCCCATTAGTATTAACTCCTTAGAAGTAACTACAAATTGGTTTCCCATACATTGGTTTGTTCATAATAGGATGAGAGCTGCATTTTGGGATAGGTGGTATATGGTCTTTGACCAAGAACCTTGCAATAATTGGGAGGTGCCTTTATTTTTTGTTAGAGTAAATTATTAATTTTATTAATATTTTACTCCCTTCTTAAGATATCAACTCTTTGCTTTAGTCAACTCATGCACTATTTATGCATCAGTTTGCTTTAGTTGACTCATGCACTAGTTATGCATCAGTTGTTTTTTGCATGCATTAGTCTTGTAATAGTTCAACTGATTATTACATGCACTTCTGCTTTTTAGGTTTGTCTTTTCAAGGCCTTTGATCTCCTTTATATGGATGATCCATTGTACACTATTATTCATTCATTAATTTGAGGATATTTTCTTCTTCATATTTTTGAGCCAAACCCTTGCCCTCTTCTTGTCTCTACTTCCTTGTAACAGGTTTTTGTATGCAGGTGATCTTCAGGTTTGTGGATTTGTATTGCTCAAATCCTACATTTTTTTTTAGAAAGCTATATATTGCAACATGAGTTTATCCTTGGAAAGAATCCAAATTAATTTGAGATCTGAAAGTTCTAAGGTAGAGGTAGAGGCTCTACATAGGATAGAGTTGGGTCCCATAGGGTGGTAGAGCTGCAAAATAGGTGACATCTAGCTAAAAAACCCATAGTTCATGTTGCGGTCCCAGTAGTAGTGAAGGAGTCTATGTATTTACAGACCCTTTAGGTAGCTACATCATTAACTGATGTCATTATTGAGCATGGTATATAGTTAGTTGATGTAGAGGGTGGATCAACACCTGCACCACCTCCATCATCACCAGATGCCCCATTTGGTTCATCCTAGCCCATTGAGAATATGTGCCCCATCTGTTAGGGTATATGTGTTGGGGTAGATACCAACGTGAATGAGGATGGTTTGGCATCTCATTCATGTATACATGTAGGAGTAGCTGCTAGGAATTTTTCGCTAAGGATGTGGGCCTTACAAATGACCTATTGATGACGACACATTATGGGAGTAGTTTCTTGAGGGATCTTATGAATAATTTTATTGAATTTGGCTACAAACTCCCTCATGGGATCATTTACCTCTTTTTTTAATTGAGTCAATTGTATGATCAGGGAGTGTTCATTTGACACACTTTTAAAATGAGCCTCAAAATAATTCTTCATACTATCCCAATTGGTGATGTGACCATTAGGTAAGTGGTAGAACCAATCTACAGCTGACTCAAAGAGAGTTTGTACAAAAATTATCACTGCAACGTCCTCATATTGTATTGCCAAAATCCCACAAGCAGTATTGAAAGCATTGAGATGATCTTCCGATGCAACTTTCCCATCCCCATAGAATTTTGGTAAGATTTCTCTTGCTCCTTTAGGTAAATTATGATTTCCTCCCAGATTTAGAGGTCCTACTGCTGCTCCCCAAAGCTATGCCATGACTACTGCAGGGTAAATGGTTAAAAGAGAGGGGGCTTGAATTCTAGATAAGGTAAAAGATTGCCAAGCATGAGAAGAAGATGGTGCACTGAGGGATCCTTTTGGAGGAGAGGATGGTCTACTCTTGGCCTTTATCCTAGGTGCACGAACTATTGAAAATTCAAGATCTTGCAGTTCTTGGAAGAAGGTATCAAGAATACCCTCCCTTCTCTGAGACCTAGTATAAGGTTGAGAATCCAGGGTTTAGACTTTAAGGTCTTGTGCTGCCCTATCTACTACCACAACTTCTTGAGCTATAGGGAGACCTCTCAACCATTCACCAATTTTTTCCTCCTCTTCTATTACTAACCGAACTTGCTGGTATTGTTGATTGCTTGTTTTTATTTCCAAGCTAGGGCATTAAGATCTGCAATAATATCTTCTTGAGTATCTAAGAAATGCAGATTGGGCTGCAAGACTGGGGGAATTTTAGGTTGACTAGGTATCACAATGGCAGACAACACCATGATCACATATTAAACAATATAATCTAGCACTAGTTTACTTTGTATCAAGCTCCCCAGTGGAGTGACCAAAAATATGTTAGTAAATGAGTTTGTCTCTTTATTTTATTTTTAATTCTTTACTCTATAGCCCTCTAAGGAAACATTGATATCTTACTAACATTTGGATCAAACGTATATGATATTTGATCCTCTGAATTATGGTATAGCTCCCGATAAGATTTTCAATGAATTTTTAAATAATCAAAGTTTCACTTTGCAAGAACATACTTTTGCCCAGAAAGTAAATAAGGCAATTACATTAATTTGAACATAAAGATGTCTTAATCACTATATCTTGATAAATACATGAATTTAATGAAGTTCACAGACTTCGGCTCATTACACATTCACAAATATAAACTAGCAAAAATAAAGATTAAGACTAAAGAAAAGAAATACTTCAAGAAAGAATTTTGTTTAACCAAGATACCCCAATAGAGATAAATTTACTGATATAAACCAACAGATTTATAGGAGCAAATATTTTTCTTCCATTAATTTCAAAATACTAACCAAAGTATCTTCCATTAAATCCACACCAAAATAAGATAAAATCTAATCTATTTTATTTAACTTCTAAATAAACTATTATCAGCCACTTCATAGTTTCCCTGGCTATATATAGCCAGCAGTTTAGAACATACAAAACTTAAAGTTCAAGAAACTCTCCCAGAGTTTTAGAAAAACATTTTTTTAAAACCAACTAAAAAACATAACTAAAAGAAAGCATAAGCAAAAAAAACTGGAAGCTCAAGATCAGCAGGGCACAATCAGTGAGTGGTGGATGAGATAAATGCCATTAACTAGTCTTGAGAAGAGTTGGTGACATGGATGTACTTCCATTCCTTGTGCGCATGAGAGACACTGATAATCATGGCATGATGTGGCAAGGTAATGTGAATTATCCTTTTCTTAAGCACCTTCTTGTCTTTGCACACCTGGACAACTTTCTATTTGTGAGATTCTAGATGATCCACACATACCACCAGCATTGCTTCAATATTGGCCATTGACGTGAAATCCTTGGTTGTGAGGTATTTTTTATCTCTGATTGATGTAATCTCCTTCTCAAATTCCTGGGTCATCTCTTTAGCATCCTTGATATGTTGACTACCCTCACTCATTAAAGTGATGTTCAGACATTTAAGATCCTTTTGTATTGTGTCTGTTAATCATTTCAATTCATTCAGAAAATGGGTAGCCCCTTCGTAACCTGCCCTGATAATTGAATTTTTCCATTCGATATTTTTGATTGACACATAGAGGAGATCTTCATCTAGGCCCAGGACTAGTTTATTAGCTATAAACTCAGCTACTCCATAATTTTCAATCTCACTCATCTAGTTCATTATGTTTGTCCACTTCTTCTTTTCTTTATCCCATTCTACTAATATTTTTGAGATTGATATCATGACAGTCCCGTGAGTTTTGATCAGTTAAGTGATATAATCACCTCCACAATAGATCATACCTTGTATCCATTTTCCAAACACATCAACTATAAGCTTATTCCTCTGGATCTGATCCAAGGTTTTCCTAACTTCAGGTGAGCGGGGATCAAATGATTGAGGAATTTGAGCTAAAGGGAGAGGATTAGGATCTTGGACCTCTTGAATAAATTCAGTCAGTTTCCTAATTGTGTCTTTCATTTATTTTTTGTCTCTCTCATCTTTGAAAGTTTGGTGCAATATTTTCTTGGTGGAAGTCTCAAGATGCTTTGCATCTGCCACCCTGGTTTCAGCCCTGAGGTCTATCTATTTTACCATAAAATTGTCAGTAGTAGCCTTTGATAGGTCCTTATTTCTCTTAGGCACTGTGCGTTTAGCTATCCAATGCCTTGTTTTCTCATCTACATCAATCATGGATTCAATCCTGATCCTTTTTGGCTTCACAGTAGCTCCCAAACATTTGTTGACCATGTCCTCCATGGGTAATGTGATTGGAAGCACATTTCTTTTCTTACTAATGGATGTTTCCAACCATTTGAGAGTAGGGGACAATGTTTGTAGAGGAGTATTCATTACAATCATCATGGGATTTCCAACATCAAGTTGACCAACCATCACAGCTTTCTCATCTCCACAGAAAATATCTTGAGCATTTTTCTCTGACATTGGGCTATCCATTTCATCCAAATTGATCACTTATTTTTCCTTGGCCACTTTTTTGTCTACTTTGTTAGATCTTGTCCTTGTAACTCATGTTGATGGCGTGGTACAGGGAATGCTCTTCTTTTCATATTTGGCTTTGAGAACTTTTTTATTTTTAAATTTAGAATCACCTGTAATAGAAACATTAATGTTAGAAGAAGAAATGGGGTTTTCAATAGAGGAAGCGAGTGCAGATCTCCTTGTATTATGTCTTTTTTGAATAGGAGGCTTCTTTCTATTGATCCATCTCTCAGTCCTCTTGATTACACTAAGAGTCTTAATGGGTACATTGTCTCTTTCATTAATACTCAAGTCTATTTCAGGTAGGGGTAGACCTCTAACATTTTTTTCAAATTGGTCATCAATTACTTCTTCACCTTCATCTTCTTCTATCCCCATAATATCAATCTCTATGTTTAGAGTGATGACTTGGCTGAGAGTAAATCTCGACCAAGATCTCCTCCTCACTTCAAAATCAGCAGTACAATTTTCCCAATAATCTTCCATCTCAGGAAGATGTTGAAATTCAGAAGGCAGATTAAAATGCTCAACCGCATAACCTTTGCTGCACGAAAGTCCTTTCTGGCTTCAAAGGTTTTCATATTCAATTTTTTCAGTTCTAGCTCAAGGTTCAGGGCATCTAAAGAAATTTTGCATGTATAAAATCCCAGCTCAATGGGAAATCTTGATTTCTCCCTACCTTTCCTTTCTTTAACCTTTTTATGCACATGAGCCAACTAAGGGGTGGCCGAGCTATTATGATAAGGCTATCAAAAGCATATATTGCGGGGAAGTTTAAATGATTCTCCCTCAAAACCTCCCACTCTTATATAAGTGAACCTTTTGAGCAGAATGAAGAAACTTCCATATGTATTGATAAAAAATTTAGCTTCTTTAGACATTCTTTGCTCAACATTTCCTTGCAACTCATAGGTTAGCCTCTTGAAAAAGATTCCATTCAATTTCACAAAGCAACTCATGTGAAATTCTTTATGCAGATGAGGGTAATAGTCATATACTTTCATGTTGGGGGTAGCTAATTCGTGGAAGAGACCTTTCCACTCTTTGGTGCACGCTAGAATATAGAACAAGTAGGTAGATATATATAGATTACTTCCTCATGGGAAATTTTCCAACTAATGATGAAGTTCGTCTGCAATAGTGTCAGCTCAGTCGATGAATTTCTCTCCTCCTAGAGTAATTTGGATGTAAAAGTACATTCAGTCATGCTAGTAGTATGCATGTTGATTCCCTTTGATTCTATTGAGAAGTATGACCAACTTAGCAACTTCTGGTTTGAAATGATCAATGGTAAGAGGTTTAGGAAGCCTAGACCTTCCCTTTTGTGCCTTCAGCAGCCAATTTTGAGCGATCTCATTTCTATAGACTTTCCTTTTGGTAGAAAAAAAAGACTGAGAATAAGGAATAGTCCATCCCTCATATGGATCTTTCTTGGGAATACCCATTGTGGTTAAAATAACATCTCTATTTATGTAGGCTGAAGGGCTCCCATCTATCTTTTTGATGTATTTTTCTTCCATGCTATATATCTCTTGGCACATTCCATTACTAGCTCTGGGCATGGAGTCACTATGGGAAATGCAACAGCTTCTGCCCGTCCACTTTGAATTACCTTTTCTATCTTAGAACTTGGGATAGGGTTTTTAACCTTGCTCCTAATTTTTTCTAGTGCTCTCGACCATATTAACATATCATCACACTCAGGTAGAGAACTTATTAAAGGAGAAGTACCACCAAAATTTGGAAGTGGAGGTTTCATGACGACCCAACACAAATGAAGAGGAATAGAGAAACACAGAAGGTCTAAAGGGTATTTTAAACTTCACAATACAAATACCTTCAATTTGAAACAAGAGCGCCAAGTAGAAATGACTAACCTGTTATTTCATGCAGTGCATTAAGCTTTGAGAGGAAAAAGATACCTTAGATGCTCTGTTATCCTTGCCTTCACCAAGAGAAAAAATTCCACCACAATAGGAAGAATGACTAAGTATCACCTATTTATTTACCAATTCATCACAAGATTACATGGGATTTGCAATTAATGATGAAGTGATGGCTCAAAGATTTAGTTAATGATGACATGGGGTTTGCTTGGTCACCGCATTAACTATTGTACTTTCCTATGAGTGAAATGACATTTAAATGTCACTTCTCTTAATGATTATATTTGCGTCACGCGCGGATGCCATATTTTGTGCCAGTTATCACTTCAATCACACCACCACCCCGCCTATTCTTCCTCTTGGCTTGAGAACATCCGTTGAACTTTGAACTTTGAACTAAGAAATTTCAAAGTTCAAGTTCAATTAGGAACAAGACATGACTACCCTTTGGTATGCTTAAGAAAGAAAAACTAGCGACAATAAAGAAAGATCAATGATCATTGAAACATTTTACAAATTGACAGAGTCAGTTGAACCTTGAACTTTGAACTAAGGAAGTTCATGGTTCAGAGTTCAATGGAAGGATTTGTTTTGCAAATAAAAACATGCCTCTTAGTTCATAATAAAACATACCGCGGGGTGTTATTGAACCTTGAACTTCAAACTAAGGATAGTTCAAGGTTCCAGTTCAACCGACAAGAGGTGAATGCAAAAAGGTCAAAAATGAACTTTGGTAATAATGCATTTCAAAAAGGATTATGGGGTGATTTTTGAGAAGATTAGAGCCAAGAATAAAAATAAAAAACCAGGGGTAACACATATATATAATATTCATATTTAATATTAACATTTAGAATATTTAATTTTAACACCTATTTGACATTAATAGATATAATCAAGTATATCAAGTAACATATTTAACACACATGTATAATCAAGTAACATATCTATCTTCTTGGAAACTAATTTTTCCTTATACCTAGCACCAATATTTTTTTTTATCATAGGTGCCCATAATGACATAGTGTGATAGTTTTAAGTTGTGGCTTTATTGTTCTTGACATCAAGGCTCAAATCCCTCTAGGGTTGTATCTTCTAATGCTTAAATGGTGTTGAGGTCCCCTAGATTTGTGACCTCACTAGATCATAGCTCTGAGTCAAAAGTATCTATATCCCTTATTTAAAAATTATATTTTTACTGTAGGTTCTCATCTTCTTAAACACTTAAATTTTTTATTCTTATTTCCCTCTTGTTGATGGTTTAGACTTCTTCAGGAACTAAAATTTTTTTGAATTTCTTACCTAAGAACTCTTCAATGTCAGTATAATGTATATTTTGTTGGTGGCTTCAAACATAGTAGGAATCAAACACTTATTTTAAAGTTCATACCTCCTTAGGAACTCTCAAAATTATGATCACTCTCATAAAATACTAAGTTTGAGATAAGTTCACAATGCTATTAGGAACTGGAACTTGTTAGGAGTTCAGTGGTTCTTGAAATTCATATGAACTCAAACTTGAAAAGCTTCATAAAATGCTAATTATTTATCAATGATTCCATTTAGAATTGGAACAATCAACAAATTTGATTGTTCCTAAAATCCCTTTGAGCTCAAATCTATGAAACTTCAAAAAAGATAAGTCATGGAGACTTCTTGACGATTTCACTAAGAACTATAACTATGTCATCTCATCAAATATTTTCACTCCATGGGGAACTATTTAAATATTTAGAATTATAAGGTATTCTTACTTAATTCTACGT
Organism: Chamaecyparis obtusa; assembly: GCA_027943335.1. Classification (NCBI taxonomy): domain Eukaryota; kingdom Viridiplantae; phylum Streptophyta; class Pinopsida; order Cupressales; family Cupressaceae; genus Chamaecyparis; species Chamaecyparis obtusa. The sequence continues at coordinate 11,763 of BSBK01013526.1, read as the reverse complement.
AGTTAGTGACAAAGATGATATGAGGAACATGGGGACCCTTGGAGTCAAATTCAAAACTTTTCAATGGTTATAGGGGTTCCCAAAAGAGTCTATGTATCCTAGTTTCTTTGAGTCTTTTGTTAGGAACTATGAATTGTTAGTGATTCTCAAAGTTCGTAGAATACCTCATAGCTCTTATTTTGTTCATAGGTGGGGCCAAAGCTCTAACTACCTACAACTTTGCCAATTTTCACTCCAATTTCTACTGAATTTGAATTAGAGGTATCTTTTATCTTGTTTAAAAATATTAAATTAGAAAATACTCTCCAAAACAAATGATCAAAATCAACTATTACAAAACTAAATTAAGACACAAACTGAAAACAAAGTGATAAATATTTTGTTGGGTGATACAAGATTTCTTATAAATGTGGATGCCCCCACAACAATAAGAAAGATGAAAAATACATCTTATTATTTTATTTTTTTATTTTTCCTTTTCTCAAACTTTCAAAAAAAATTTCTATCAATAGATAAAATCCAAATTTAAATATGCGTGATCTTATTGTTACCTTCCATTCAGAAGTAAGAAGAAAATATACGAAGAAGAGTTGAAAGTATTTATTGCATAAAAGTCTAAGTATGGAGATGACTCTAAAGGAGATAAAAGAAATCAATTGATATGTAAGTCAAAAGGATGATATAAAACACCAAAGAATATAAAAATATTAGAACTAGGTCAAGAAAAGAAATGTGAAGAAAAAATTCAATAAAAATGGAAATCCTATGATGATTCTTGTAGACACCTAGAATTTGTATTTCACACTTTATGCACGCACGTACACTTAAAAATTGTAGACGTAGCATATATAGCTAATCCGTCTTGAATTAAATTTAGTCATAGTCAAATATTATACTGTTATCTTTATACATTTGTCATGTTCCTCATTGCTCATCATTGCTTACAAAACTTATCATAAAATTAATGGTTGCGACGGAATCTTAGGACCCGCAGATGCTGCAACTTTCAAACGAATAATTAGATAATTAGGATTAGGGATAATTGGGATTAAGAGGGGAGAAGGGAAGTCCAAGCGTCGCACAGCGGAAGCTGTGAACCGTCGATTGTACCACCCATCCTACGGTCCAGGTTGAGTTTTGACTATGCATTCGCAGTCTGATTATGAAGAAAGAAAAGGAGGCCTCGCACAAATTCATTTTCCTTTTGCAGACTGCAATGAATCCCTCTGCATTTGCATCTCAATTCTTTATGTTTTGATGTAGATATGAATGGCCATATTCTACTGAATTCTTCAATGTTTTGATATAGATATGAATGACCATTTTCCTTAATGTGTTGATTATGAATGGTCATATTCTTTGTGGAGGAAATGAGATTGTAAAGTTAGATTGTTTGGGAATTCTTTGATGTTTTTATGTAGGTATGAATGACCATGTTGAGGAAATGAGATTATCTTCTGCGAATTCTTTAATGTTTTGATGTAGATATGAATTATCATATTGAAGGAATGAGATTGTCTTCTGTGAATTCTTTAATGTTTTGAAAGTAGATATGAATGACCATATTGAGGAAATGAGATTATCTTCTGTGTCATATCAATACCAGAAGGAAAGCTCAACACTGAATCTCTCAAGGGTGTCCTTGAAAGGCCCCACGAGAGGAGTATTAAAGCCAGGGAAAATAATATCTCTGGCTGATAAGTTTTCAGCCTACAATCTGGACATGCAGGTTCATGGCACACAAATTGGGCAACCAGATCATATTGATGCTTCTAGTTCTATACAAGATGGGTATTTGGGAAATTCTTTGGTGGGTGGACAAAATTACCACCATGAGAATTCTCTAGTTTTGTCACCTGATTTGAGATCCCGGATTTTGGATTACCAGCTTGAACAAAACCAGAAGCATTCTTCCACGGACAGTGTTGTCCAACTCCCATGTGTGTCATACTACTTTCATCAAGAGATTTCCTGTACTCGAAACTATGGCGGTGGTGGTATTAATCAGAATGCAAAAAGGATTGTGAAGCGCTCCAGCAGAGTGCAAAAAAGGCACAATGTGATTAAGGGCCAGTGGACTGCAGAGGAAGACAGGTATTCTTGTGATTATTTTGTTTGTTTGTTTTCTTTTACATTCAAAGATTTGGGCTTTTTCAGTTTTTGTGTTTGGTTTGTTCTTTTAATAGAGGACACAAGTCTGTGTTAAAACTGTGTCTTTATATACACAGTTTTACTAAATGTGGGTCTTCTATTAAAAAATAAACTAGATATAAAAATTTTGAGTTCAAATTTGCATCATTCAATAGAAATTTTTAAAAAAATTGTATATGTATTGGGAAATGGTGTTTGCTTTTTAAGTCAGAGATGGTGGTGCAGGTTGCTTGTAAATTTGGTTGAACAGTATGGGGTGCGAAAATGGTCACAGGTAGCACAGATGCTGACAGGGCGGGTGGGAAAGCAGTGCAGAGAAAGATGGCACAACCATTTACGCCCTGATATCAAGGTCATTGTTCATTTCAAATTCTAGTTATTTTCGTACAAAATGGTATGATTGTAAAAATACAAATCGACATAATTCAAAATATATATATATATATATATATCATTTTCATATCATTGTAGAAGTGAATTATGAAAATCTTAAATCAATAGATATTACATGAAAATATATTGTAATATACATGAAAAATGAGTTTTAGAACAGATGTTAGCAAAAATACTGTTTTATATGGAGAATATCTGCATCTCCCATTTCCCACATTTCGCTTTCTTTTCTATTTTATGTTTCATCAGTGATAGATTCATTGACTTATGATTTCTACTTTTTTTTCCGGTTCATGAATTCTGATTTTGGGATGTGTTGTGCTTTGGCACAGAGAGATGTATGGACAGAAGAGGAGGAAAAAATGATTGTGAGGGCTCATTTAGAGTTGGGGAACAAGTGGGCAGAGATAGCAAAGAGGGTCCCTGGCAGAACAGAGAATGCAATTAAAAACCACTGGAACGCCACCAAAAGGAGGCAGTCTGGCCACCGCCGTTCCAGAAGAGTTCTTCATGGCAGCCATGAGAGAAGCTCCATTTTAGAAGAGTATATTAAGAGTTTGAATGCCCCACAAACAGTCAAGGACAAGGATGGGTCTTTCAGCTCCCCTCACAATGATTACACCACTAACAGCAATGTGTCCAGCATATTTGATTCCATCTCCTCTTCCCATAACCAGCACTCATCTTCCTCTCTTAATTACAAGACTACCAGCACCTTTAACTTGGCTTTTTTGTTGGATGGTGTTCCCACTCGAGATGATGAAAACAGGATTTTAGATGATATTGTAGATGTTGAGAAAAATATGGTGGATTTAGAACATGGAAAGAGAGAGATTGATCTCATTGAGATGGTGTTTGGATCTCCCTCTCCTCCAAGCACTGATAACTCTCAGTTCTTTCCATTTTCCCACTTTCTCATTTATGATGTAATAACAAGTTATTAGATTATCATTTAGATTTTTGTTATTTAAAAAAATAGATTAAGCATTTTGTTAGGTATTTTTCAATGATAAAACCTTATTCTATTCAATTATTGTTTATAAATTTTAAAATATATATATTTAGATATTTAGCATAAGTTTTCTCTAATCTATGAAGAACTATGTTTGATTTTGATTGAATGTGTTTTTAAATTATTATTTACATCACAGTTAAAATAATGAAAATTAAAAGTAATTATATGTAATTTTTCATATAATATTTTTAATTAATTATTATATCTATGAATAAAATTTGTTACATTGTTTTAAATGTTGGTAGCTTAAATTCTATTCAATTATTGTTTATAAATTTTAAAATATATATACTTAGCATAAGTTTTTTGTGATCTATGAAGAATTATATTTGATTTTGATTGAATATGTTTCTAAATTATTTTTATCACAATTCAAAAAATAAAAACTAAAAGTAATTATATATAATTACTCATATAACATTTTTAATTAATTATTATAAATGTGAATAATTTTTTTACATTGTTTTAAATGTTGGTAGCATGTGGGGGAAGGAGGGAAGCCGGGAAATTTTGACAAAATAAACCTTAAATTCTATGAGAAAAAAAAATGAAATTGGAGAGTAGGGCTCAACCAGATACTAATTATATACAAGAAAAAGTTGTATTTACATGAGATAATTATAATTGAATTTGACAACTATACCTAAACTAGTGCAGGAGCAAGCAATGACGAAAAAGAAAAATAGAGGAGAGAAACATCAATTCACATTTATAGTAGTTTAAGCTAAATTTACAATGCTTATTATATGTAGAATGAGAATTACTATGTCGTAATCTATGAAAAGTCACAACCAGGAGAAGCCCTCCACTCTCAAATCTTTTTTCTATATACACTTGAAAATAAACAAAGATTTTAATTAAATTAGTAATGTCTTATTAATTTTCTAATTAATGGAATTTGTATAGTGGAAATTTAAAATTCACGGTGAGTAGCAACCCTCAACTGTTGGATCTTTCTGAGATCTACGATTGAAAACACAAAATAATAAAAGTGAAAATTTACCTACTACATTGCAAATTAGAGCTTCATTCTTTCTTAATTACATAGTTTTCCCTAAATTCCAAAGCTAATTGAATCATAAGTAATTGTAATAGATTAATATGATAAACTAGTCCTAATTCTAGAAGTAGTGGAGTAGGGAGCATTTTGGTTTTTAGGTTTTTAATCCCATTCTAAAAAGTTATCACTTTTAGAAGATAATATTCTATTCTATCAAATTGTATTTGATATGATATAAAGTCTTAGGTGATTGATTTTCCAATTGGGTGTTGATTTTACATACAAGTTAATCTTTTTTTATAGATGTTTTTTATTAATATAAGTGGGGAAGAATACCAACACTCATGTGATAGAAATACAAACATCAAAACCTAGTACTGGAACATAATTGTTCATAAAAGCATCAAAACATGGAAAGCAACAAAGTAGTAGCAGATTTGGAACTGATTAGAACAATCTAAACATGGAAGGTGAGGAATTATTTGTGGGATATTTCTTCTTACATTAAATAACTCTCAAGAAGAATTCAGCATCCAATTAAAGTAGTGTTGGTCCATAGAAGAAAAAAGTGGGTCATTAGAAGTACAATTAGAAATAACATCATCATTAGGGACAACAATAATATCAGAAGAAACAACATAGGATTATTAACCCCATGATGAACCTTAGTAATAACCAAATACTTTGTCTAAAGAAGATTTACTTTGGCAAACATCAACTCGAGGAATGATACAAGAAACCTTAAACACATCATCTATCATTTTATTGTCATAAGTAGATTTAGACTAGAAAGGAACACTAGAAATCAAATCTAAAGTAGTTTGGATAGGAGAAAAAAATAACTAGAGCATGAGATGACCCAAAATCGTCAAACACATTAGCTAAACTAGGAGGAGAAGAAACATGAATGGGCAGTTTTGAGTCCTTATAAATAACATCAGGAAAATAATAAGGTGGTGACAAACAAAATTCCTCACCAACTTTAGGAAGATTATTGGGGAACACTATGGGTGTAGTTAGAAACCAAATGCTTAGTAAAAAATTATTTCTTGTAGTGAAAGGGGATCCCCCTTATCATCCACCAACTAACACCAAAATCTACCATCAACCTATGGAATGGTCTCACCAAGAAGAGCTTTTCAAAGATCAACTTTAACTAAAATGTGAGCAAAAGGAGTATGACCAAAGTCTTTTGTCATGTTTTCACCTTTAAGAATCCACCTAAAGTATTACCATAGCCTCATAAGCCTCATCGAACAAAAAATGAATGGAAAGATAAGACAATATTAAGCTTATAAAAACCTATCAATATAATGTTTCAAAGGGTTGAAATATTAGAATCAAGGGCACACTGAAAGAGAATGTGAATTCACCTCCAACTACCCCCATCAAGCACATGTTGATCATCTTGAGAATAAAAAATCGTGCAAGAATAAAATATGGGAGAAGGGTAAATCTCTATTTTACCCTCGAAAAGAGGAGACCAAACCTCATCAATCTAGTGATTTGAATTGGGAAGAGTAGGCCAAAAATTAAAAAGATTCCAAATTGAACTCTTCCTAGAAAAATAATCCTTGCATTCTGTTGACACTCAATTTTTTAAATTGATTATTTTGGTTATCCCATGAGATTTTTATTCTGTAAATAGTTACTACACATGTTTTTGTATGCAGGACAAAAGATGTTGTACATATATGGAGCTTTTGCATCACTTGAAACTGTCAAGTGAATGGCATAAGGGACTTCGTGTTACTCTGGTCATCTATCATCCACCATCTTGATCTCATTACGCTCATTAGTTTTTGTATATGGATATGTGCTCGACAATTGGATTGGGAAGTTAAAACCCTGGACGTGGATTTCTTTTGGATTGGGTAGCTCTAGAAGTTTTTTTCTTTCTTCAATCGGCATGACTTACACTAATAATTTCTTTGGGGATCGACAAAGCCAAATCTAGTCTGTCCTAATAAAGCGTGTAATGTTGATGGTAGGTCATCGGTCATAGTCTTGTCGATGTTGTCATCGGGAGTCGGTACAAGTGTTTGGGGACATACCGATGAGATGAAAAGTGGGAGCTACTCATCGACAAGAGTTACCCCGAGGACCTTATTGGGCCTCAGGGTAACCTTTTTCATTTAGTTCCAACAGTATGTATTATGCCGATGGTTTCATCGAGGAAACGGCAGCGGATAGGTAAAATTCATGTTAAGTTATATCGAGGCCTGATGATCGGAATGTAGTATACCGATGGCATCCTATCAGAGTAATAAGTGGTATCAGCCAATGGAATCATAAGTTATATTGATCCCCGAAGGGTGAGATGCATCAATATCAGAGAAATCCTTCCCAATCAAATTTTATCAAGTTTACATAAGGGATCAACATGATGTGAAAAGTGTTGTATCGATTATCGATAAAGTTATCAGAATAGTTTATGTCAATTAAAATATATCAGGACAGCGTATGACATTCAAAAAAAAGTGTGATAGGATCAACTTGATGCCCGATAAAGACATCAAAATTACCTATACCGATGGTATGAAATTTGTGCATATCGGATTTGGTATGACCGATGATCGGTGTAACCAAGATGGATCGGCGAAATGAAGAGAATGATATACCAATAGCCAATGGAGGTATCAGCATTACCTGTGCCAACAAAGGGAAAACATATACAGTTACAAATTAACATAAAATGAGTTATGCCAATGGCGCCGATATTAAAATTAATTTTGGAAAACCTTTTTTTTTTGCTGAAAGAGCAACTATTGTCACATCAATTGAAATGCCAAGGGTCAAATGAAAAAGGTGATATTAAAATGCTCAAAGAAAATGAAATAAATCATTGTGCATGAAAAATCTACTGAAAATTTTGTTGCATAAATTAAATGTATTATGTATGCTTTATAAGTAAGAAAATGAATGGCAGTTTTGCAAGAAGTTTGGACCGATCGATAGTGTCATTTGATTGCCAAGATGGGACTTCCAGTAATCATTGGCCCCGAGGATGAAGATCCTAAACCTGCTTCGCGGCCTGATCTAAGTGGGATCCAGAAGAAGATCATCTTGATATTGTAAATAGTCTCCTAAATGTTGCCTAGGACCTAAAGGACAATCCATGTTGCCTATTAGAGTGACTTATTGGAATTATAAGCAGAGCAGGACAAAGCAAAGTTGCATGAGCTTCTCCGTGAAGTGTAGAAAAACAATGATGGGTGGGTTCCAACTGATTTCCACAACGAGGTGATGGAGCTAATTGGATTAGTACCAATTAATGGTTCTTCTTTTGTCCCGTGAAATGTTACTATTGTATAAAATTGTTTTTGTAACAGTCTGAAGCTAAACGTTGCATCCCTTTACTGTTTATAAGAAGGGAAACCAAGACCAAGAGATGATAGATGATATATATAGAAAATACGGATTTGTACTTTATTTTTTTGAAGATATTCAATGCTGTTAACAATCTAGTGATATCATCAGTTGGTAACCTTATTTTGGCTTAGTATAATGATCATATGTTTTTAGAATTTCTCTGAATTGGTTCAATCTATTTAGTTAATTGATTAGTTCCTTTGATAAATATCTTAGATTTCTTCAATGTGTGTTTCATATAATATTATGATGTGAATTAATCTTTAGTTTAATCATCAATTAGAAAGATTGGCTATCAAATTTCTTAAATTGTTTTACTACTCTCTCAAAGCTAGGGCTAAACTGAGTAAAAACTAATTGTAGATTTGTTTTCAAATTTTATTTTATATTGAAAGCCTTTGAAGTGATAGGATTTTTTTTTTAAAAAAAATTTTATATTCTGGACCTCAAAGGTTATATGTAGGATTGTATAATTGAATTGATAAAGAACTAACAAGTAAGAAAGACATTGGTCTAATTATTATTTTAAAATAAGGAATCAGATATTTTCAGAGAATTTACAATAGATATGCCATACATATGATTTGCAAGCATTTTATTTTATTTACAAATATTACATATTAACAATATTTTACTAAACAATCTCTCTAAGAACTTTTTACTGCTTACACACCAAACTATTATGGCATTCAAAAATTTTTATCGTTCTCAAGAGTTTCAATTGTGATCTTGAGAGATCACCTACATTTTCACAGATTATACTATCTGCTATAAAAACCTCAAACCAAAAGATAAAGGTTGAGGGATAGGCCCACCAACCTCGGTCCTGCACAACTAGAATTGCAAAAGTTTCAACCTTGCCTTTGGTTGAAACTTTTTAGTTAGCTAAATCACTTGGGTTTCGCAGAAATGGATTGGTAAGTCCATAGGAAATCCAGTCTGTTGATTTGAGCACCAACACACTCATGAAATTATTCCCCTATAGGATCACATGAGAAGTAGACGCACAAAACAATCACCCTAATAGAATCCTTGACTCTCCCAGAAGCACCAATAATAGTAGAAGCATTGGCTAAGTTAATAGTTGATTTTTTTTGTAACAAATATGCATACCATGGTCCTTTCATAGAGCTAGAGGAAACAAGGAGAGTTGTGGCCCCAACACATCTAATAATATTTTCTAGAGAGGAGGTCCACCCATAGATAGATAAAAAAACACCTAGAGAGGGACCCAAGGCCAAAGGATCTATCTTAGGAGAAACTACAATTAGAGCCCCAACCACAACCACCACATTACCAACTATAGACCATGAAGAACCACCAAAAAGAGAAGATAGATCCAATATCAGATCCAATAAAGGTGGATCTATAGAAAAGTACAAGGTCATTGAGAGGGGAATGAAAGCGTATGTGTAGGATCATCATGGGCCAAAGTAGGCCCTTAAGTGGTAATGAGATTTCATAAAAAATAGAGCTAGGAAACTTGACGTAAAAGTTTCAATAAGTTATCAAAATTATATAAAAACTATTTAATAATATAATCTATAAAAAAATGAATCTAATTTCTAAGCTACTATTTTCATTTTGAAAAATAATTAATCTATTTGGTGAAAATTTAAAATTTTAATGCAGTGGTACAAAAATTTTATGAAAAAGATAAGAAGTAGGTGTTTCTCTAACCACCCTAGAACCACAATCAAATGATAATATTTTTTTTTAAGATTATAAATATAAATAGAAGAATCATGTTTGGATGTGGCATATTTTTTTGTAATTTTCTTCCAAGTAAATAATTAATTGTGATTATTTTACTACAACTTTTCTGGAATATAAAAAATCACGCCTTTGACTGCCATAACTTGGTCAAAATTATATAATTTTTTTTAATACTATAGTATGTGAAGCATAGAATGTGATGTATGTTTAGGATTTGAAAATTTGTATACGCTTTGAATGTTATAGTTATTTTTCAATCAACCTATCAATCAAGAAATTATATGTAATCCAATTAAAAAATGGATAATAATTAACTATTAAACTCAAAATTAGACAAAATTTATATTGGTGACTGATAACTGGTTTCTTCCCCTTAGAAAGATTCCTCTGGTGTCATCTTCCCTTGTACCTTATGTGGAACCTTTTTCTGTATGTATAAAGTTGTACTACATGCCTTTGCCTATAAATAGCGGGGCATATCCTAATCATGTAGCATAGCCCTTGCTGCCTCTAATACAGAATGGTTCTTCCTCTCAGCAACTCCAATCTATTGTGTAATGTAAGGAGCAGTCCACTCTCTCTTGATTCCTTCCCTGGTAAAGAACTCCAGGAATTCATTTCCTTTGTACTCGCCTCCATATCTGATCGAAGGACCTTTATCTTCCTTCCTATTGAGTTCTCCACAAGAGCCTTGAACTCTTGGAAGTGACTAAAAACCTCATTCTTGGTCTTCAAGAAGTATATACAAGTCTTCCTGGAGGAATCATCAATAAAAGTAACATAGTACTCATATCCTCTGAGAGACTTCATTGACATTGGTCCACCTAAATTTGAATGTACTAGATCAAGAACACCCTCAAATCTAGTGTAACTCTTTGGAAAAGATTATTTCACAAACTTCCCCAACACACATCCCTTACATACATCATCATGCTTTATACTCACCTTAGGAACACTAGTCACTGTCTCACGAAGCAATTTAAGTGCTCCATGATGTATATGGACCATCCTCCTATTCACAACTCTCCAAGATCTCTGGGATTACTTCTTCTCATGAGTGCCTTAGGATTATCAAAATGCAATTTATAAAGGCGACAACTCCTAAATCCAATAGATATGGGTGATGTCCAATCCTTGTGCTTGATCAACACCTATGTCCCTCTAAAAAGTACATTATACCCATTACTTTGAAGAAAAGATACAGAAATAAGATTCATACCTAAGCCTGGCACATGCAACACATCATAAATAGGAATCACCTTTCCATTCTCCCTCTCAAACTGAACAATCCCTTTCCCAACTGAGTTGAGCTTGGACAAGTTTCCCATAGAAATGTGGATACTAGTGTCCTCCTTGTAACTGGAGAAGTACTCTCTAACTCATGTCATATTAAATGATGCCCTGTTGTCTATATACTAAATACTCTGTGAAGTTGAGCTAACCATGCAATCTATGAGTGCAAACTCATCCTCCAATCTACTAGAGAGCTCATTTGCACTTGCTAAAGTTGCCACCTACTTCTTGCCCTTATTTTCATTCTTCTTCCTTTGTGGGAAATCATTGACATAGTGGCCAAACTCATGACAACCAAAGCACTTAACCTTAGATAGGTCCTTCTTCTTCTCACTTTGTGAATTTGATCCTTTGTTATACCCCTTCTTCTCTTTCCCCTTTCCTGCTAGGGCAACATTTTCCAGATCCACCTCATTTTTCTGACTCTTATTGTTGGCTCCATTGACAAGACTTCTATCTAAACTCCTCCTGAGTGAAATCACTCCATAGTCGATCTCAACTTGGTAAGACATTTCATCCACTGACAACTTGAACACAGACATCCCACTACTTAGTAAACCCATTTAGGGCTATACTAACTAGCTCATCATCACTTAGGCTATCTCCAATAGCTGTTAACTCATCCTTGACAAGTCTAAGCCTAGTGAAGTAACTTATGATGTCTTCTCCCTTGTTCATTTGGGTATTTGTCAAATTTTCTAAATGAGAATCAGCTTCAAGTTGGTGGTAGCATTCTAGTATAAATTTAGAATGGTATCCCCACATCTTCTTTGCAGTATCTTACTCCATGATATGTGGAACAATATGGTCCTTGACACCATCA
>BSBK01013525.1:2377500-2427514 GCA_027943335.1 Chamaecyparis obtusa | reverse complement strand
TATATATCTTTAATGGGCATTAATATTGGGATTGAAGTGTATTTAATGGCTTTTGAAGCTATAGGTTTAAGAAATCAGACTTTAACCCTAAATGTGATATTTAGTAAATCAGATATGGTAATTGGATAAATGTTTTATGTATTTATTGTAAATGGACATTTTTATCAAATTAAAAATATTAGTGACTTTGGAGAGCATTTTTTATATTAGCCATTGTTTTAGTGATTTATGGAATCTGATTCTCTTAGTGGTTAAATGTTTCTATATATGGAATTTATTTACATTTGTTGTTGAACTTAAAGGCATAATTGGTTAATTTTTAGCTTCTTTATGATGTAAATGGTATATTCATTCTTGAGTGTTTTCTTTTGCTTAAAGTGTGTAATGGGGCATTAGATGACCTAGGAGGGATACGAGGCTGGGGTATGAGTCTTATAGACATACTTTCTATCTTATGATATGGTGTGTGTATTATGCTTTATCTCCCTAACTTGACCATGTAGGCTCATGTTATACTGTATTCTATAAATGGGTATCTTTTAGTCATTTTTGGTTCATGGGTATGATACTAGATTTGAGATTACCTAGTTGTATACTTATGTTAAATCTATGTGGGATTATGAGCCTAGGATAGGTTACCTAGATGTGTAGTAGGGGAGGCTTGCAATAAGTGCTAGGGCCCACAAGTGGCTGTCAGGATCACTTATTGTAAGTAATCTTAATCAAGTGATAACCTAATATGTCATTGAGAGGTATTAAAATGAACTTAATAAGATGTGTTTCCTCACCCATTCTTGAGTGCTAATATAGACTAAGATGGAGGATGAGATGATGCTTGCCACCTTGAGAGGTGTGTGTCTGGCATAATTAATGGGTTTGTTTGTATGAGAGGTCATTGATACCATGTATGGTCACTTGAGTGCCAGGGTCCAAAGACATTACCAAGATGAAACTTAAGGGTTAGACATACATGATGACACCTTCCTATACATAGTCTAGTTATCCTACAATATGTTGGTTGCCTCTAGATTGGTGAGTCTTACCTATCACTATCTTTTGTACACCTGGATTTAGAGAGATTTCAGGATCCTCTTGCTTGGTGGTTTCATCTTTCTTTGGTATTGGTTATCCGATTGGGGTCTGTTGTTATCTCCTCAGCATGGTGGGGTGGACCTTTGTGGATCCACATGGACATGTGGTAGTGATTCTTTACCATCCTTTACAAGAGATTTGACATCCTTGTTCCAGTGCTTGGATGGTTCTTCTGCAATTGGGTTCTTTATGATTCTTCATTGGTGGAATTATTCTTATCTTCATTTATTGTAATCTTGTATTATAGTATCACATGTGATACCTAGTCTAGATATTGTACTATTATCATTAGAGTGATTACTACATACCCTGCGACATGTGCAGTGGATGTGAGTTTATGTAGGTTTCATGGTTGTCCATGAGGATTGTAATTATTGATGTAAGATGTATTTTTTATATCTATGATATGAAATCTTTTGTTATGGTTATTTAGATGAGTTCTATTCTTATGTAATTCTACGTCATGAGACCCTTGAGTTTTGTAATCTATGTTGGTTGTTGTGTTAATGTGAGAAAATGGTTATTGCTTTTGCATTAATGTTTATACTATTATGTAAACTTTTTAAAAAAATTATTCATCAAACTTAGTATCATGTTCTAGGTTAATCTCTCTTGGGTTACCTGGCGGGGCATTACAGATAAACTAACCAAGGTAGCTCACTTTATTCTAGGGAGCTTGAGAGATGGATCTTTGGCTTTGGCCAAGAAGTTTGTTCAGGAAATTTCAGATTATGACATCAAGTTCTTGGACAACATTGAATGCTTCTTTGGGTACTCACTTGAACTTTAGTACCGTTTATCATCCACAGATAGATGGATAAACTAAGAGAGTAAATCAAGTCATTGAATATTTACTCTATATGTATTGTATGGATTAAAATTACAAGTGGGAAGAGTATCTTCCATTAGTAGAGTTTGCCCACAAAAACTCTTACCATGCTTCTTTGGGCATGGAACCATTTGAGGCACTTTATGGATGAAAGTGTCGTACTCCTATCACTTGGGATCGAGTAGAGGAAAAGATCATTATTAGTTTTGATATGTTGAGAGAGATGGAAGAATAGATGACTCAAATTCAAGCACAATTGAAAGAAGCCACTGATAGACAAAAGAGTTAAGTGGATAGGAGTCGCACTTTTAGACAATTTGAAGAAGGTGACAAGGTGTTTTTGCATGTGAGACCACATAAAAGCTCAATTTCTTTTGGCAAGTCTTCAAAGCTTTCACCAAGATATGTGGGTCCTTTTGATGTTTTGGAGGTTATCAACCCTATTTCCTCTATACTTGCTTTATCGCCCGCTCTTTCTTGAATCCATAATGTTTTCCATGTTTCTTTGTTGTAGCTCTACCATCTAGATGCATCTCTAATGCAGGAGCATCTCAGGTCCTTGGCAATCCTATATCACCAAAAAGAATTTGAAGTTTGTCTATGTTGCTTGGTTCCTTCTTTGACCAAGTTGGTTGGTAGTTGGTCAGTTTCCTTTGGTTACTAAGTGTGGTTAGTTCTCTCCTGGGCCGTTGGTTGTTTTAGTGGCGCTCAGTGATGCTTGTCTATTGCTCTATCATCCTTTCTTACCGAGTAGTTTATTTTGAGGATGACTTGTGCATTGATTATGGGTCATGGATTTAATGTTGGTATCATCATTGGGAAGTGTGTGGTCCCATATTTGACCATTTCTTTTGTTGATTATGGATCTAAAGGCCAACTCTATTTGGTAGCCTCTTGTATAAATGTAGTTTTTTGGTTAGAGTTCAAAGAGTCAGTTTTTGATAGAAGATAGATAGGAGAAAATTGGAGATTATCTACAGATCCTCACATGTTTGAGGACTTTTGTATTTCATTGTAATATTTGGCCATAATTGAGAAGGCCTTACAGCCCGACATGTATCAATCAATTGTAAGTAATATACGAATGATTCTACTTTTCTCCCTCTCACTATGTTGTTATTTTCTTCCACATGTGCTTGAGCAAGGTGGATCAGGTTAGGTGAGACATTTCTTGGCCCCTCCTAGACCATCCCTATGTCAGTTGGTATCAGAGTGAGGTGAGATCTTGATCTAGGTTTGTGAACCTAGGTTTGAGGGTTCCTTCTTGTGAAGCCCTAGTTGATATTTTGTGGGGTAGTAGATTGCGACCTGACCTACAATTACAGAGGGTTTTCAAGATGGTTCATGGGAGGCAAGATGCAGATCTAGGATTGGCAGATATGCTAAGACAAATTGCTACAAGACTAGAAGCTATTGAGAGAGCCTAGAGAAGAGGTAGACATCTTGAGGATGTTAGTGATGATGAAGTTGAAGAAGAACAAGAAAATGAAGAACCTCCACCTATGATGGATCAGGGTGAGGAAATATTTTTGAAGGCATTGACAAGTTTGAAGTTTACACCACATTTCAAACCTCTTGAGTATAGTGGTAAACTAGATTCTAATCAATTGGTGGATTAGATCACTAAGATGGAGAAATATTTTGAGTATGAGAACATACATGAGGAGAAGAAAGTAAAGATTGCAAGCACAAAGTTGAAAATTCATGCATCCTTATGGTGGGAGAACTTGCAGCTAGACAAAAAGAGGAAAGGAAAAGACAAGATCAAGGTATGGAATAAAATGGTGAATAAGTTGAAAGGAAAGTTCTTACCTTGTGATTATCAGATTAACCTAGTTTGATGAATGTAAAGTCTAAGGCAGAAAGATAGCTCGGTAAAAGAGTATACTAAGGAATTATATAGATTAGATATCAGATCTAGACATGATGAAGATGATGTGGAAAGAATTTCTAGATACCTAAATGGTTTGAGAGTTTCCATCCATGAAGAAATCAGCATGGTTAAGTTGGAAAGTATTGAAGAGGCTTATCAATTTGCATTGAAGGCTGAGAATAAGTTGAACAAAAGACATGAGAAGAGACAAAGAGGTAGAGGTGGTAGATTCCCTAGAGGAAGAGGTTGATCCTATCATGAAAATGGTAGATCTGAACCAGAAAAGAAAAATCTGGATAAAGGCAAGATTAAGTGGAAAGGTGAAAGTTCATCTAGAGGTAGAGGTAGTAACTACCAAGGTGGTTATAGTAGAGGTAATTTCCAAGGAACTTGTTACAATTGTGGAGAAGAGGGACAAAGATCATTTGAGTTTACACATGCAAGTAAGAAGGTTGGTAGCAGCATAAATGCTTTGGTGCAAGAAGTCACCGAATGAGTTTGAGAAGGAAAGTAACTTGATGGTAAGGAGAGCACTGTGGAATGAAAGTAAAAAGGAAGATCTAGTAAGGAAAAGTTTGTTCAAGACCAGATGTAGAGTTTCAGACCAAGTTTGGAAGGTAATCATTGATAGTGGTAGCTTGGAGAATCTGGCATCTAAGGAGATGGTCACAAAATTACAGTTGAAGAGGTTGGAACATCTGAAACCCTATCAGATTTCATGGATCAAAGATGAGCATACACTCTTGGTAAGTGAACAATAATTATGTGTATTTGAAAATTGGAAAGTACTATGATAAGGTGTTGTGTGATATCATGCCTATGGATTGTTGTCATATTCTATTGGGTAGACCATGACAATATGATAGACATACTATATATGATGGGAGATTGCATAAGTATACTATTGTGGTTGATGGAAGAAAACAAATCTTGTTACCTTTGATGGAAAAACCTGTTAGTAATTTTTGCACATATGTGAAAGTTTTCTTGATGGAAGGAAGAAAATTTGTGAAATATTTGAAGAGGAATGATGTATGTTTTGATAAGTAGGATATATTTTCCACAGCAACTCAAATTGTGATATTGCTATCAGGATTCAACTGTCTAGTTTTTTGAGTCAAACTCATTGACCCATGATTCATGAGTAGTGGTTCACATGAAACCATCTCTCGTGAGAATGAATGGAACACTTAGCACTCATTGGATCTAGGTGATGCTCATAGAGGTCAAGCACCGAGACTTCCTGGGAAGTAATCCATCCCAGTACTACTTTGGCTCGAGCACGCTTAACTACGAAGTTTCCTCCATGGATAAACCCACTCTACTTGCATCCTCATTTGAAAAACCTTCACCAAGTGTTGTGCCTTATGAACCATTCGTTAGAAAGCCCCTTAAGCTCATCAATTGATAAGTAGGAGATATTTTCCACAGCAAGTCAAATTGTGATATTGCTATCAGGATTCAACTGTGTAGTTTTTTGAGTCAAACTCATTGACCCATGATTCATGAGTAGTGGTTCACATGAACCCATCTCTCATGAGAATTAATGGAACATGTAGCACTCATTAGAACTAGGTGATGCTCACAGAGGTGAAGCATCAGGACTTCCCGGGAGGTCACCCATCCCAGTACTACTCCAGCTTGAGTGCGCTTAACTACGAAGTTTCCTCCATGGCTAAACCCACTCTACTTGCATCCTCATTTGCAAAACCTTCACCAAGTGTTGTGCCTTATGAACCATTCATTAGAAAGCCCCTTAATCTCATCAATTGATAAGTAGGAGATATTTTCCACAACATGTCAAATTATGATATTGCTATCAGGATTCAGCTGTGTAGTTTTTTTAGTCAAAATCATTGACCCATGATTCATGAGTAGTCGTTCAAAAGAACCCATCTCTCATGAGAATGAATGGAACACTTACCATTCATTGGATCTATGTGATTCTCATAGAGGTGAAGCACCGAGACTTCCCAAGAGGTCACCCATCCCAATACTACCCCAGCTTGAGCGCACTTAACTACGGGGTTTCCTCCTTGGCTAAAACCACTCTACTTGCATCTTGATTTGAAAAACCATGAACCATTCATTAGAAAGCTCCTTAAGCTCATCAATTGATAAGTAGGAGATATTTTCCACAACAAGTTAAATTGTGATATTGCTATTAGGATTCAACTGTGTAGTTTTTTGAGTCAAACTCATTGAATCATGATTCATGAGTAGTGGTTCACACAAAACCATCTCTCATGAGAATGAATGGAACACTTAGCACTCATTGGATCTAGGAGATGCTCACAAAGGTGAAGCACTGAGACTTCTTGGGAGGTCACCCATCCTAGTACTACTCTAGCTCAAGTGCGCTTAACTATGGGGTTTCCTCCATGGCTAAACCCACTCTACTTGCATCTTGATTTGAAAAACCTTGACCAAGTGTTGTGCCTTATGAACCATTCATTAGAAAGCCCCTTAAGCTCATCAATTGATAAGTAGGAGATATTTTCCATAGCAAGTCAAATTGTGATATTGCTATCAAGATTGAACTATGTAATTTTTTGAGTCATACTCATTGACCCATGATTCATGAGTAGTGGTTCACATGAACCCATCTCTCATGAGAATGAATGGAACACTTAGCACTCATTGGATCTAGGTGATTCTCACAGAGTTGAAGCACTGGGACTTCCTAGGAGGTCACCCATCCCAGTACTACTCCATCTCAAGCACGCTTAACTACCGAGTTTCCTCCATGGCTAAACCCAATATACTTGCATCCTCATTTGCAAAACCTTGACCAAGTGTTGTGCCTTATGAACCATTCATTACAAAGCCCCTTAAGCTCATCAATTGATAAGTAGGTGATATTTTCCATAGCAAGTCAAATTGTGATATTGCTATCACTGGGGTGTCACCCATCCCAGTACTAATCCAGCTCAAGTGCACTTAAATACAAATTTTGAATCATGGGTCAATGAGTTTGACTCAAAAAAACTACACAGTTGAATCTTGATAGCAATATCACAATTTGACTTGCTGTGGAAAATATCTCCTACTTATCAACAGATGAGCTTAAGGGGATTTCTAATGAATGGTTCATAAGGCACAACACTTGGTGAAGGTTTTACAAATGAGGGTGCAAGTAGAGTGGGTTTGGCCATGGAGGAAACTCCGTAGTTAAGCACGGTCGAGTTGGAGTAGTACTGGGATGGGTGACCTCCCGGGAAGTCCCGGTGCTTCACCTATGTGAGAATCACCTAGATCCAATGAGTGCTAAGTGTTCCACTCATCCTCATGAGAGATGGGTTCATCTAAACCACTACTCATGAATCATGGGTCAATGAGTTTGACTCAAAAAACTACACAGTTGAATCCTGATAGAAATATCACAATTTGACTTGCTATAGAAAATATCTCCTACTTATCAATTGATGAGCTTAAGGGGATTTTTAATGAATGGTTCATAAGGCACAACACTTGGTGAAGGTTTTGTAAGTGAGGATGCCAGTAGAGTGGGTTTAGCCATGGAGGAAACTCCATAGTTAAGCGTGCTCGAGCTGGAGTAGTACTGGGATGGCTAACCTCCCGAGAAGTCCCGTTGCTTCACCTATGTGAGCATCACCTAGATCCAATGAGTTCTAACTATTCCATTCATTCTCATGAGAGATGGGTTTGTGTGAACCACTACTCATGAATCATGGGTCAATGAGTTTGACTCAAAAAACTACACAATTGAATCCTGATAGCAATATCACAATTTGAGTTGCTGTGGAAAATATCTCCTACTTATCAATTGATGAGCTTAAGGGAATTTATAATGAATGGTTCATAAGGTACAAAACTTGGTGAATATTTTTCAAATGAGGATGCAAGTAGAGTGGGTTTAGCCATGGAAGAAAATCTGTAGTTAAGCGAGCTCGAGTTGGAGTAGTACTAGGATGGGTGACCTCCCAGGAAGTCTCGGTGCTTCACCTTTGTGAGTATCACCTAGATCCAATGAGTGCTAAGTGTTCTATTTATTCTCATGAGATATGGGTTCATGTGAACCACTACTCATGAACAACGGTTTGATGAGTTTGACTTAAAAAATTACACAGTTGAATCCTAATAGCAATATCACAATTTGACTTGCTATAGAAAATATCTCCTACTTATCAATTGATGAGCTTAAGGGGATTTCTAATGAATAGTTCATAAGGCAAAAAAATTGATGAAGGTTTTTCAAATAAGGATACAAGTAGAGTGGGTTTAGCCATGGAGGAAACTCCATAGTTAAGCGCACTCAAGATGGAGTAGTATTGGGATGGGTGACATCCCGAGAAGTCTCGGTGCTTCACCTCTATGAGCATCACCTAGATCCAATGAGTGCTAAGTGTTCCATTCATTTTCATGAGAGATGGGTTCATGTGAACCACTACTCATGAATCATGGGTCAATGAGTTTGACTCAAAAAACTACATAGTTGAATCTTGATAGCAATATCACAATTTGACTTGCTGTAGAAAATATCTCCTACTTATCAATTGATGAGATTAAGGGGATTTCTAATGAATGGTTTATAAGGCACAACACTTGGTGAAGGTTTTTAAAATGAGGATGTAAGTAGAGTGGGTTTATCCATGGAGGAAACTCTGTAGTTAAGCGTGCTTGAGCTGGACTAAAACTAGGATGGATGACCTCCTGGGAATTCTTGATGCTTCACCTCTGTGAGCATCACCTAGATCCAATGAGTGCTAAGTGTTCCATTCATTCTCATGAGTGATGGGTTCATTTTAACCACTACTCATGAATCATGGTTCAATGAGTTTGACTAAAAAAACTACACAGCTGAATCCTGATAGAAATATCACAATTTGACTTGCTGTGGAAAATATCTCCTACTTATCAATTGATGAGCTTAAGGGGATTTCTAATGAATGGTTAATAAGGTAGAACACTTGGTGAAGGTTTTGAAAATTAGGATGCAAGTAGAGTGGGTTTAGCCATGGAGGAAACTCTGTAGTTAAGTGCACTCAAGCGGGAGTAGTACTCAGATGGGTGACCTCCCAGGAAGTCCCGGTGCTTCCCCTCTGTGAGCATAACCTAGATCCAATTAGGGCTAAGTGTTTCATTCATTCTCATGAGAGATTGGTTTTTGTGAACCACTACTCATGAATCATGGGTCAATGAGATTGACTCAAAAAATACACAATTGAATCCTGATAGCAATATCACAATTTGACTTGCTGTGGAAAATATCTCCTACTTATCAATTGATGAGCTTAAGGGGATTTCTAATGAATGGTTCATAAGAAACAATACTTGGTGAATGTTTTTCAAATTAGGATGCAAGTAGAGTGGGTTTAGCTATGGAGGAAACCTCATAGTTAAGCGCGGTCGAGCTGGAGTAGTACTGGGATGGGTGACCTCCCGAGAAGTCCCAATGCTTCACCTCTATGAGCATCACCTAGATCCATGAGTGCTAAGTGTTCCATTCATTCTCATGAGAGATGGTTTCATGTGAACCACTACTCATGAATCATGGGTCAATGAGTTTGACTCAAAAAACTACATAGTTGAATCTTGATAGCAATATCACAATTTGACTTGCTGTGGAAAATATCTCCTACTTCTCAATTGATGAGCTTAAGGGGATTTCTAATGAATGGTTTATAAGGCACAACACTTAGTGAAGATTTTTCAAATGAGGATGCAAGTAGAGTGGGTTTAGCCATGGAGGAAACCCCATAGTTAAGCGCGCTTGAGCTGGAGTAGTACTGGGATGGGTGACCTCCCAGGAAGTCCCAGCTCTTCAACTCTGTGAGAATCACCTAGATCCAATGAGTGCTAAGTGTTCCATTCATTCTCATGAGAGATGGGTTCATGTGAACCACTACTCATGAATCATGGGAGTTTGACTCAAAAAACTACACAGTTGAATCCTGATAGCAATATCACAAATTGACTTGCTATGGAAAATATCTCCTACTTATCAATTGATGAGCTTAAGGGGATTTCTAATGAATGGTTCATAAGGAACAACACTTGGTGAAGGTTTTGAAAATGAGGGTGAAATTAGAGTGGGTTTAGCCATGGAGGAAACTCCGTAGTTAAGTGCGCTCGAGCTGGACTAGTAATAGGATGGGTGACCTCCCGGGAAGTCCCAATGCTTCACCTTCGTGAGCATCACCTAGATCCAATGGGTGCTAAGTGTTCCATTCATTCTCATGAGAGATGGTTTCATGTGAACCACTACTCATGAATCATGGGTCAATGAGTTTGACTAAAAAATCTACACAGTTGAATCCTGATAGAAATATGACAATTTGACTTGTGGAAAATATCTCCTACTTAGCCATTGATGAGCTTAAGGGGCTTTCTAATGAATGGTTCATAAGGCACAACACTTGGTGAAGTTTTTTCAAATGAGGATGCAAGTAGAGTGGGTTTATCCATGGAGGAAACTTCATAGTTAAGAACGCTTGAGATGGAGTAGTACTGGGATGGGTGACCTCGTGGGAAGTCCCAATGCTTCACCTCTGTGAGCATCACCTATATCAAATGAGTGCTAAGTGTTCCATTCATTCTCATGAGAGATGGGTTCATGTGAACCACTACGCATAACTCATGGGTCAATGAGTTTGACTCAAAAAACTACACAGTTGAATCCTGATAGCAATATCATAATTTGATTTGCTGTGGAAAATATCTCCTACTTATCAATTTATGAGCTTAAGGGGATTTCTAATGAATGGTTTATAAGGCACAACACTTGGACAAGGTTTTTCAAATGAGGATGCAAGTAGAGTGGGTTTAGCCATGGGGGAAACTCTGTAGTTAAGCGCTCTCGAGCTGGAGTAGTACTAGGATGGATGACCTCTCGGGAAGTCCTGGTGCTTCACCTCTTTGAGCATCACCCAGATTCAATGAGTGCTAAGTGTTCCATTCATTGTCACAGAAGATGGGTTCATGTGAATCACTTCTCATGAATCATGGGTCAATGAGTTTGACTCAAAAAACTACACAAGTGAATCCTGATAGCAATATCACAAGTTGACTTGCTGTGGAAAATATCTCCTACTTATCAATTGATTAGCTTAAGGGGCTTTCTAATGAATGGTTCATAAGGAACAACACTTGGTGAAGGTTTTGAAAATTAGGATGCAAATAGAGAGGGTTTAGCCATGGAGGAAACTTCGTAGTTAAGTGCACTCGAGCTGGAGTCATACTGGGATGGGTGACCTCCCGGGAAGTCCCGGTGCTTCACCTCTGTGAGCATCACCTAGATCCAATGTGTGCTAAGTGTTCCATTCCTTGTCATGAGAGATGGGTTCATGTGAACCACTACTCATGAATCATGGGTCAATGAGTTTGACTCAAAAAACTACACAGTTGAATCCTGATAGCAATATCACAATTTGACTTGCTGTGGAAAATATCTCCTACTTATCAATTGATGAGCTCAAAGGGATTTCTAATGAATGGTTCATAAGGCACAACACTTGGTGAAGGTTTTGCAAATGAGGATGCAAGTAGAGTGGGTTTAGCCGTGGAGGAAACTCTATATTTAAGTACACTTGAGGTGAAGTAGTATTGGGATGGGAAATCTCCTAGGAAGTCATGATGCGTCACCTTTGTGAGCATCACCTAGATCCAGTGAGTGCTAAGTGTTCCATTCATTCTCATGAGAGATGTATGTTTTGCTATGATTTCTAACAAACCGAGTAAGAAAATAGAGGATAGTGTTCCTGAGGAGACTGATAAGTTACTCATTGAGTATAAAGATATCATTTTTGATAATGTACCTGATGGTTTGCCACCAAAGAGAAGCATTGATCATTGTATGGATCTAATCCTTGGAGCTAGTTTTCTGAATAAGGCACCTCATCAGTTGACACCTACCAAGAATCAAGAATTGAATCGACAGATTCAAGACTGGCTAGATAAAGGTTTGATTAGAAGAGAAATTTTGAGTCCTTGTGCAGTACCTGTTGTATTGGCACCTAAGAAAAATGGGGAATGGAGAATGTTTTTTGATTCTAGAGTAATCACAAGATAACAGTGAAGTATAGGTTTCCTATACTGAGAATGGATGACATAATGGATAGTTTGACTGGAGCAAAGTATTTTACTAAAATTGATTTGAAAAGTGGGTATTATCAGATTAGAATGAGAGAAGGGGATGAATGGAAGACTTCTTTCAAGACAAAAGAAGGTTTGTATGAGTGGTTGGTTATGCCTTTTGGTTTAACTAATGCACCGAGTACTTTTATGAGGTTGATGAATAAAGTTTTGAAGAAATTCTTGGGTAAGTTTGTGATTGTATATCTTGATGATATTCTACTATTCATTAAGACTAGAGAAGAACATTTGTTGCATGTTAGACAAGTTTTGCAGAGATTGAAAGAGGAAAAGTTGCTGATAAATCTAAAAAAGTGTTCATTCGTGAAAGAGGAGATTGTGTATTTGAGATTTTGTGATTTCAACTGACGGTTTTAAGATGGATCCTGAAAAGGTTGAAGCTATTTTGAATTGGCCTACACCTGTGAATGCTAGTGAGGTAAGATCATTTCATGGATTGGAAAGTTTTTACTGAAAGTTCATAAGGAATTTCAGTTCAATTTGCAATATTATGACTGAGACTATGAGAGGAGATAAAAGAGAATTCAAGTGGACACATGGAGCTGATAAAAGTTTTGAGACTCTGAAGTAGAAGGTTACTGAATTGCCTATTTTTGCATTGCCTGATTTCAATAAGGTATTTCAAGTGGAATGTGATGCAAGTGGTAGTGCAATTGGAGCGATGTTGAGTCAAGAAGGTAAAATTGTTGCTTCTTTAGTGAAAAGTTGAATGATGCTAGAAGGAAATATTCTATGTATGATCAAGAATTCGATGCCATTATTCAAGCACTGAAGAAGTGGAGACATTATTTGATACCGAGTGAGTTTGTGTTGTATACTGATCATAAGGATTTATAGTATTTGGGTAGTTAGAATAAGTTGAATCAGAGACATATGAAATGAGTTGAGTATTTGCAGAGTTATACATTTGTGATAAAACATAATAGTGGAGTTACTAATTGAGTTGCTGATGCATTGAGTAGAAGAAGATCTTTGATGACCGAGATAAAAATTGAAGTTCTTGGTTTTGATGAGATAAGAGATTTGTATGAAATTGATCTTGATTTTTCTGAGCCATAGAGACAGTGCAGAGCACCTATTCAAGATCAACCAAGTACAAAATGAGAAGAATATTTTATTCAAGAAGGTATGTTGTTTAGAGGTATTCAGTTGTGTATACCGAGAGGACCAATGAGAAATAATTTGATGAAGGAGAAACACATTAGTGGTTTGGCTGGACATTTTGATATTGATAAGACATTGAAATTTCTTATGGAGAAATACTTTTGGCCTCAATTGTATAAATATGTTTAGAAATTTGTGAAAAGTTGTGGAATTTGTCAAGTTACAAAAGGAGTTAGTCAAAATACTAGATTGTATACACCATTTGTTGTACCTGAGAAACCTTGGATTGACATCAGTATAGATTTTGTTCTTGGATTACCGAAGACACTAAGAGGTAATGATTCTATATTTGTTGTTGTGGATAGATTTTCTAAAATGGCACATTTTATACCATGTAGAAAGACATCAGATGTAGTACATGTAGCAGATATTTTCTTTAAGGAAATTGTCAGATTGCATGGGTTAACGAAGAGTATTATCTCTGACTGAGACAGTAAATTTGTTGGATACTTTTGGAAGAATCTTTGGAAGAAGTTTGGCACTGAGTTGAAATATAGTTCTACATTTCACCCACAAATCAATGGATAGACAGAAGTTGGGAACAAAAGTTTGGGAAATCTTTTGAGATGTTTAGTTGGAGACACACCAGACAATTGGGATTCTATGTTGGAACAAGTAGAGTTTGCATATAATAATTCAGTGAATAGAAGTAATGGAAAGACACCTTTTGAGATTGTGAATGGCATACAACCAAGAGGTATATCAGATTTGAGAGACATTGATGATGAAAGAAAGAGAAGTGCTAAAGGAGTGAAATTTTCTAAGTTTATGAAGACATTGCATGAAGATGTGAAATACAAGTTGGAAGAGAGTAATAAAAAATACAAAGACAGAGCTAATAGATCAAGAAGACATAGAAATTTTTATGTTGGTGATGAAGTGATGGTTCATTTGAAGAAATGTCAATTTCATGTTGGAACATATGGGAAACTAAAGATGAAGAAGTTTGGACCTTGCAAGATTTTGAAGAAATTTGACAGTGGAAATGCATATGAGATTGAGTTACCTAATGACATGGACATATCACTAATTTTCAACATTTTTTATTTGTATGAGTATCATGAACCTGATGAAGAAATGATAGTACTAATAGAATATCCTAAGAAGCAAAATGAAGAAGTTGAGGAGATTTTGGAGCAAAGATTTGGTAAAAGTACAAGAGGAAAACAATATATGGAATATTTGGTAAAGTGTAAGAATAGACCAATTGAAGACAGTTCATGGGTTTCATAGTCTGAGTAGATGTAACTTAGATCATACCTACTAAATGATTCAAAGAATCATTTCAAAATAACCCCACATGTCTGATTCAGGAGCATCTCGGGTCCTTGGCAATCCTATATCACCAAAAAGAATTTGAAGTTTGTCTATGTTTCTCAGTTCCTTCTTTGACCGAGTTGGTCAATAGCTGGTCAATTTCCTTTGGTTACTGAGTGTGGTCAGTTCTCTCCTGAGCGATTGGTTGTTTCACTAGCGCTCGGTGATGCTTCTCTATTGCTCGGTCATCCTTGCTTACTGAGTAGTTTATTTTGAGGCTGACTTGTGCATTGATTATGGGTTGCAAATTTAATGCTGGTATCCATCATTAGGAAGCGCCTGGTCCCAAATTTGATCATTTCTTCCATTGATTGTGGATCTGAAGGCTGACTCAGTTCGGTAGCCTCTTGTATAAATGTAGTTGTTTGGTTAGAGTTCAGGGAGTCACTTTTTGATAGAAGATAGATAGGAGAAGATTGGAGATTATCTACAGATCCTCGCATGTTTGAGGACTTTTGTATTTCATGGTAATATCTAGCCATAACTGGGAAGGCCTTACAACCTGACATGTATCAATCAATTACAAGTAATATATGAATGATTATGCTTTTCTCCCTCTCACTATGTTGTTTTTTTCTTCAGTGTGTGTTTGAGCAAGGTGGATCAGGTTAGGGTGAGCCATTTCTTGGCCAATCTTAGACCATCACTATGTCAATATCATATCCTAGATTAGCATGCATTATAGGGTCGGGATATGGGGGTGGTGCTGGTGCAACCTACCTGCCTTGTTGATAGGTGTACCATCAGGACATAGATCATTTCCAAAGTTGTTTTCATAGATTTGATTTCTGTTATGTTTACATTTTTAGCTTTGTATGGACTTATTTATATGATTTCATAAGACATCGGGTCAATGTATCCTCTTAGAGGGGAGGGATGTCATAACCCAATCTAGTTCTCCTAGTTTTTAGGACTTTTTAGCGACTATTTTAGACTTATTTTGACTTGGTTGAGTGTGTATCATCCTAAGTCCTCTAGAATAAATAATTTAGACATAGATATTATTATGTTTCTTTAAATTGATGTTATGTTATGAAAATTGATGTTAAATTATGGAAATTGAAATGCATTATTGAAATATCGTTATTTATGATTATCAATGAAATTAGAAATGATATATATGTTATGTAAGTAATTTATGCTTTTCAATTCGATTATGGGTTTAATGGGACTAACCTACTGCTAATCATTTGAGTTTTAGTATGATTGGTAGGAGACGAAGATGAAAATGTGGTTGAGGAGAGGAATTTGTCTCCTCAGCAAGGGTGAGCTCAGAAAGTTGGGTGCAAGCACACACATCACATAGTTGTTTTTAATTTTATTGAGTTTCTCTCTCTATCTCATTAAATCAAATGCTTGAGATAATTGATTGTGTTAATATAAATTAATTTATCTTGGGAATGAGGGAATTTGTTTGATTTCATTTAATGTTAGATTTGATAATTAAAAATTTTCCAATCTCGATTTAGTGTAGTCTTTTAAGTGATTTTGAAGTAAAGTATTTATAGATCTAATTTTATATATAAATATATAAGTATTCTAATTTTAAGTCTTTTGATAATTACAAGATATATCTTTAAACATTATAACAATGAAACATTAATAATAACCTACGTGGGTTGTAGTTGGGATAGTTAACTTAATGATTAACTCAACATTTCAATCAATGGCAGGAATGCCCAAAATTTGGGGAATCAGTAAAAAAAAATGTTAACCCCTCTTTGCATGCACAATTTTAGTCATGGATTGATGGCGGCAATGGGAAACTCAGTAAAATTTTAATTGTAAAGGGAGACTATTGGTATTTTGGGGGAAATCTTCGAAGAGAGACTACGAATTTGAACTATAATCAAAACACAATCTTGGAAAGGAGATATGGTTAGTAGGAACAAAATAGACATAGGACATCGAAGATCCTCATTTTTGCACAAGGAATTAGGGAGATAAGTAGGGGGAGACACATATTTCAAAAAATGGAGGAATGGGAATATGCATCATTGAGTAGATAAATCCATTTGGCATGCACAAGTGGAGTGAAAATGGAGGAAAAGTGGCATGCGGTAGGGGAGGATGATACAAATGAAAGAGAGCAGAGAAGAAGGTGAAAATATATAGGAAAAGCACAATAGTTTATTATAAAGAGAGGGAAAAGGTGAGAAGGAGACGGAGAATTGTAAAAGAAGGAGAAGAGGCATGCAACAAAAGGAATATGTGCAACAAATCGAAGACATGCAATAGAGGGGTATACACACAAGCTCAAAGAAGAAGGATACGTATTGTTGGCCCACTTTGGTCCCCCAATTTTAAAGTTTGAAACTAAGTCTCCTTGTGTCATCTATGTTGGTCAAAGGAAAAATTTTCATAGTTTTCTCAAATTTCCCCATGGTTTTACTGGTCTTTACTATAAAAAATGACTTTTTATTAAAGTTCATATGGAAGATTGTTTGAACCATAGGTGAGCCAGTTCAAACTCAATGATTCCAAGTACAGGTTCAAAGGATGACAAAGTAATTAAATCCCAAGTTTTGTGTGTCCTATGCTAAAATGATTTATGGGTTATGCTCTACATGGCTTGTTTAGCCTACAAGCACAATTTAATGGGAAATAGAGCTATCAAAAAAAATTTATGTAAGTTTTTCTACCAAAGTTTAAGGAAGTAATGTCTAAAACCCTTTTTGAACCTCTACTTTGAACCAAGTCTAAGTTAAAAGTTCAAGGTTCAAATCGGGCATGGAAGAACAAAGACAAAGTGATAAATGAAGGGAAGAAAGATTTTGTGATTTTGAACCTTCTATTTGAACCTTGTGGTTAAAAATGTCAAAAGTTCAAAAAACCCGAATCTCCGTTGAAGGTTAATTTGGAAAGAGAAAAACATGTTGACCAATGTTGAATTTGAACCATTGTACTCATTTTAGTTCAAAGTTCAAACTTCAATTTTTAATGATTCCACCAAACTCAAAGGTGCAACTTCAAGTTCAAGTTTGAAGGTTCAAATTTTGAAGGTTCAAAATGTTCAGGTTTTAACAGCAGGGGTGTAAACAAGTTTGATTTTTAAATTTTTTCACAGTTTAATAGATATGCACTCTGTACCAAATAAATTTTGATTCAAACATATTTTTCTCAATCTCTTCAGTGAGAATGTGGAAAACTAGGATTGTGCCAACATATTCAAAAATAAGGAAGATCCAATGATGCAATTAGAAGTTATGCCCCCCGAAACGAGACCAAATTTGATTATCATAAATATTTCTGGTCCACCCAGCAAAGTAATATTCTTATTTTTGGGTTAATGCAATCATATGCCACTTGTCCAAATATCATTGAATTATATCTTTATAAACTTTTAAATCAATATTTGATAAAGATATCAAATTCTAAAAAGAAAAGCATCGGTAATGAAAGGAAGATTATTTTTAAGAATCAATTATTATAACTAGATAAGTTACAGGAAAGAGGGAGTCTTTCTAGAATTTTTTATAAAAGAGAAATGCTTTTCATGAGAGGGGGCCCATTTCTTTTTTCTAGCAGTTAGTTGGCTACAATAAGGGAGATCATTTTCTGAGTATTGAATGTAACAGGGAGATGAGAAATTAATATGTTTTTTTTTTAATTTATGGGTAGCTTGATTGAGATACATGAATGAAAATGATGTGGTGGTTTTTTTTATCATGTATTTAAAAATAAAGAGAGATTTATATATCAAATCTGTGGGTTTGAATATTTATTTCTCTAATTTAAATTAATCAGTTGATTGCTTCATTCGTATTTTTGGGTATTGTCTTGTATCATCAAATCAAGTGTATGAGTGCATTAAAAATCTATTGGTTTTGTCCACCTATGTTTTAGAAATATAAATGTTTAATCTGCCTTTGATTTCTCTATTATAGGGAAGATTGAATAGATGGTTTGTGTTCCATTTGTTTTTTTTTTCTCTCAATTATTTAAATTTGAAATCACATTCATACCATGTTGATGGATGAGTGTTAGTTTTCCTTTGTGTGTTCTGGTTAAAGACATAACCATCAATTTATTCATTGCATATCTTTTAAGAGGGAGTTGTACCTCTCAATTCAGAGGAGAGTTATCAATTTAATGATAACTTATCCAACTGTTAGTGCTCTTTGTTCTTCTTTCTAGGCATTTGAAGTTAGTTTGTTTATCTATTTTTGAAGGAAAACTATGTTTACTAAGAGATTTTTGGCGACTCCACTGGGGACTTGGAATCAAAGACCAATGCTTTTATTTTCTCCAAATTATGGTGTTATCTCTATGTATGCAAGATTGGTGACTTTGATAAACAACATGCAAATCCAAAGGGTTGCAAAAAATGGGAAAAGACCAGACCCAGCTATCCTCAACATTCTTAAAATGAATGACAAAGTGTTGCATGGCTTCTAGGATCAATGCAAAGAAAGAATTTCTCACACTGTCAAAACCAAATTAAGTATGGAGCATGATCATACATCTACACTTTTGTGGAGAAGACTCTATGCTAGATATCATAAATAATTTTTTTTACAAGAGTATGAAAAGAGAGTATCTCAGCTTAAGAAAGAATTGGAAGTTGGTGACAATGAAGCTCTAGTGATCTCATCTTATTTCATTTCTTGCAATTACTAAGTCTTGAGTGAGAAATAAGTCTAGCCAAGAAAACCATTCAGAAAGAGACCTACCACTAAAGAATTAAATGTTGAAAATGATCAAACATTGCAATATCTTTGGAATGCCTTTAAGGGGAGCATTTGTGAAGCTGAAAGGAACAAATTAAATCCTTTTGAAGATCATAGATTTACCTTGCTGCTAAAATGTGTGCATGAAAGGTATTATCATCTCAATGGCCTTAAACAAGAAGTATTTTATTTTTTCAATAGAGATACCGAAAGAAAAATTAGAAAATAAAGAACTAGTGTCTCTCAATTCCTTAGTTTTTGGGGAACAAGATGTTACACTAGCAATGGAAGAATCGTTCGTACCTTGGAAGCACAATAAAAAACAAAGGGAAGACTTGCAAAAAGCTGAAAGTGAATGATCTAGAGCATAAAGAAGAGATATGCATGCACACAAAGACCTTTTGGTAAATGTTGTTAAAAATGTTAACTTTTTAATTTTTCAGCCTTTATATTCATTGGATGGAGATTTTAGTTATATAAAAAAAAAGAGTCTTTTTCTTTCAAGTTTGATCCCATGGTAGTGGAAAGTAACATTCAAAAAATACTATTTTCAGCTATATACCATAAGAATAGTCCATCATATGCAATGCAAATATAATCTTTGAATTCTGATATTCCTTTTGTGTCAAGATGGAAGCATGGTTGATGTTATAACAACTGGGAAGCAGTTGGAAAAGGCTGAAAACAAAATTAGTTGGGGTAGTATGAATGCATTATATTTACCTATAGAATTCAACCAAGATTTTAAGATCAAAGATAATCCTCTTTTTGAATTTTATGATCCTAAGTCAGCTAATGTAGATTTATCTCTCCTGCATGATGGAGATGATTTAGAAACATGTACTCTTAAAGGTGATGGCAACATGATTAGGCATGAGAAAAATAAAGAAGGTAAAAATTTTGCTAATGACTCTTTGAAAATGAAATCAACATTTGAAGAAAATGAGTTGGATGAGGTTATGGATGATGGTTTTATATTTTATAATGTTGTTAAATATGGTAATATTTCTAAGTTTTATAAAAGAAAATCCAATCTAAAGCATGATGCCCAATCATAACTTTTTCCAACAAATAAGTTCCAACCGCTTGTGGTAATTGAAGAAAGTATGATTGATGATATTCAAGAAGCCACAAAGGTGTATGATGAGGACTGGTTATTTGAATGAAAGCATGGATATATTCATGTTTTTCATCCACCAAATCTAAGCTCCAACATCAAAGCAGTTGCCAGAGGGAAAAAATTTATGGTTGGATCATATGGCCACTAGTTGTTATTCCATAAGGGTTCATATTTCTCCTAGTCGATGGACGGTTTCACGTGAGTAGTTTCCTAGCTATGCTCTTTGAGGTAGGATTCTCTTGCCTATATATGTTTGTAAATAAGTTCCATCTTTGAAAGTTTTGTTGTGCATAGCTTAGTCTGCTTAGTTTCAGTTTTGGCTTGCTAGTTGCCTTGCTCCCCTCTACCCATATGCAAACATCTCCCTATGCTCTATTTATTTTTGAATCTGTTGCCCAATGGATAAGGCATTGGTCTTCTACCACAGATTGAATGAATTCTCTATGTCCCTTTTGGTCCAAGCCCCTAGATAGAGCCAGTTGTTGGCCCACTTTGGTCCCCCAATTTTAAAGTTTAAAATTAAGTCTCCCTATGTCATTTATGTTGATCAAAGGAAAAATTTTCATAGTTTTCTCAAATTTACCCATGGTTTTACCAATCCTTACTATGAAAAATGAATTTTTATTAAAGTGCATATGGAAGAATGTTTGAACCATAGGTGAGTCGGTTTAGACTCAATAGTTCCAAGTACAGGTTCCAATTCAATTGGTTCAAAGGATACCAAAGCAATTAAATCCCAAGTTTCATGTGTCCTATGCTAAAAGGACTTCTGAGTTATTGTCTACATGGATCATTTAGCCTATAGTTAAAATTTCATGGGAAACATAGCTATCAACAAAAAGTTATGCATGCTTTTCTACCACAGTTTAAGGAAGTAATGTCTAAAACCCTGTTTGAACCTCTAATCTGAACCAAGTCTAAGTTCAAAGTTCAAGGTTCAAATCAAGCATGGAAGAACAAAGAAAAAGTGACAAGTAAAGGGAAGAAAGATTTTTTCATTTTGAACCTTCTATTTGAAACCCGCGGTTCAAAATGTTAAAAGTTCAAAAAACCCGAATCTCTGTTGAAGGTTAATTTGGAAAGAGAAAAACATGCTAACCAATGTTGAATTTGAACCATCATACTCATTTTATTTCAAAGTTCAAATTTCAATTTTTAATGATTCCATCGAACTCAAAGGTGCAACTTCAAGTTCAAGTTCAAAGGTTCATAATGTTTAGGTTTTAACAACATGGATGTAAACAAGTTTGATTTTTTTTAATTTTTCTGCAGTTTTATAGACCCGCATTCTGTACCAAATAATTTTTTTGATTCAGACATAATTTTCTCAATCTCTTTGATGAGAACATGGAAAACTAGGATTGTGCCAACATATCCAAAAATGAGGAAGATCCAACAGTGCAATTAGAAGTTATGCCCCAGAACCAAGACCAAATTTGACTATCATAAATATTTTTGGTCCGCCCAACAAAGAAATATTTTTATTTTTGGGTTAATGCAGTCATATGCCACTTGTCCAAATATCATTGAGTTATATCTTTATAAACTTTTAAATCAATATTTGATAAAGATATCAAATTCTAAAAAGAAAAACAGCAGGAATGAAAGGAAGATTATTTTTAAGAATTAGTTATTATAACTGAAGAAGTTATGGGAAAGAGGGACTCTTTCCAGAATTATTTATAAAAGAGAAATTTTTTTCATGAGAGGGGGTTCTTCATTTTTCAGCAGTCAGTTGGCTAGAGATAGGGATATCATTTTATGAGTATTGAATGTAATAGGGAGAGGGGAAATTAATATGTTTTTTTTTTAAATTTCTAGGTAGCTTGATTGAGATACAAAAATGAAAATGATCTGGTGGTTGCTTTTATCATGTATTTAAAAATAAAGAGAGATTTATATATTAGATCTGTGGATCTGAATATTTCTTTCTCTAATTGAAATTAATTAGTTGATTGCTTCATTCATAGTTTTGGGTATTGTATTGTATCATCGAATCAAGTGTATGAGTGTATTGCAAATATGTTGGTTTTGTGCACCTATGTTTTAGAAATGGAAATGTTTAATCTCCCTTTGATTTCTCTATTATAGGGAAGATTGAATAGATGGTCCGTGTACCATTTGTTTGTTTTTCTCTCAATTATTTGAATATGAAATCACGTTTATGCCATGTTGATGGATGAGTGTTTGTTTGCCTTTGTGTGTTTTGGTTAAAGACATAACCAGCAATTTATTCATTGCATAGCTTTTAAGAGGGAGTTGTACCTCTCAATTCAGAGGAGAGTTATCAATTTAATGATAACTTATCTAATTGTTAGTGCTCTTTGTTCTTCTTTTTGGGCATTTGGAGTTAGTTTGTTTATCTATTTTTGAAGGAAAAATCTGTTCACTAACACGTATGGAACAAGGAAGGAGGTACACTCAGAATGAAGGAGCAAAACATGAATTTATGACCAGAACGAGACATGAAGAAACTTGCAATCATGTAAATTACCTGGTATTCTTCTTTAGCAGTCATAATAGTATATAAATACTTAAAGAACAATGAATAAAAATATATGTGCCGTGATATATTTCAAGGAAAGGATGCATTTTAAATTTTTTGTATATTTTTTGTTGATTACTTCCGTTCTGTATCATTTATTTGATGATTCATATTATATAATGTTGTGCTATTTGAATACTGCTCTTTGCATAATTGTTAATTGAAAAACAAAAACATTAAATTTTCATGTTTTAATTGAATGATTTAAAATGCCTTATCTCTGATTGTGTATATATGATTTCTATAAGGAGACTTTAGAAAGTAACTTTTGATTCTCAAAACTAGTAAACATTTAGATTCAGATTGGTTATAGCATGTTCATTTACGTATAAGACTACATTTTATTGTCTCATCTATTTTAAAAGAATGTTTTTTTTTTAAAGTTTTTTTTTGGCTTGTAGTATTTGAAAACATATCTGGTATTTATGTTGTGAATACCTTAGTGTAAACTTTTTTACCAAACTATTATCAAAAACCACATTTTTACCTCAACTTAGAAGTTTCATTCTATGATTTTCATTGACATAAGTAATTGGTGTACAAAAATTGTTTTGGTAACTTGATTATATGTTTTTCTTCATATCTTTTATTTTAAGAATTATGTATATGAGAAAGGGTGTTGAATATGGATAAACAGAGAAGGGTAAATATTTTCATCTTTTACTTGCTAGTAGAAGTTTGGTGAATGAACACTTAGGCCTAAGCTATGGAAACACATGATTGATTTTGTGTTGGTTATTTTCTTTTCTCTCTACCCTATCTATGTTAGTTCTACTTTTATGTATGATAAAAGTAGTTAGTTCATAACTTGCAACAGATTCCTTTCAACCCATCAGTGTCAAGTTGATAGGTTACTCGAGCAGGGTTGGTGTGCTCTTCATTTTAGGATGAGTCTTGGGGGAGCTAGCCACTCCGTGGTTGGGTAGAAAAGTGCTTGGATCATATTTCTATCTTGAGATTTGTGGATGGACAGATGTTCGATGGCATAGGAGATCGAAGCATGCTGATGGATGATGGATATTCCAATGACATATCTCATACCATTTTTGACTGTTGGTCATGTACCTTTTGCATATGTTTACCTTTGATGTATGATGTGTGACAGTATGGTTGACATCAACTTTGTGTATTTATTTCTCTTATTCTTAATTAGATTATCATGTAATATCGACATTGTGGTCAATTTCCACCATTTGTACTTAGTTGTAAGTTTGATGATGATGATGATGATGATATATATATATATATATATATATTGTATTTCTTATTTAAAAATGAAAAAGATTGTGGAATAGTCATAATGTTTGGCAAACTATCTTTTATGTTTTTTGACTTTTTCCAAGTTTTTCTGTTATTGTGCTTATGTCTCCCCTTATGAGATCGACTCGGTCTTTACAAATAATAACTATACTATTATAGGAAAAAAATTCAAATTAGATTCTTGTTCTATTTTTTAAAGTTGATAACTATATTATAGTCACTGGGAAATGGAAAATTAGTCTTCAAGCTGAAATGATTAGCAGTTGTGAATTATTTTTGGATAGCCAAGATAAAATATTTACCTATATAAGTACTATGCCTATAATGAAAGATCAAAATTTTATTACCATAATGAGCATTTTTCTTCCTCATAAAATCCTGTAATGAAAGATCAAAATTTTATTACCATAATGAGCATTTCTCTTCCTCATAAAATCGTGTTATGAAAATTTTCACATAGTACTTATATATGTTTTATCTTGGCTATCCAAGAATAATTTGCAGCTACTAATCATTACAACTTGAAGAGTAATTTTCCATTTCCAAGTGACTGTAATATAGTTATTCATTTTATCCTATGGATGTCATTTATTTTGAGGTATTATGTTAAGTTAATCACATGCCTTACCTATGATTCAACTTTTCACATGCGTGTCTACAGAGACATCTTTGATTTCAACATTTGGAAACAATCCATTTTTTCATTATGCTCTGATGGATGTTCATAATATATTTCAATGAATTCACTTTGTGGATTTCTTCCAATCACGGGGTTTCATGAGATGACATTTATTATAGGACAATATACATACCATGTCCGTGCTTTCCCATTTTGTAGAACTTGTCTATCAACAACATTTATGATTGTTGATATTTGACAAACTTCTTTATTCTTTATGCTTTTATGGATGATCGAAACCTATTCAAAAAATCCCCTCATGACATACATAGAGAAGGCATTGATAATGGTTGTGGAATATTCTTCTACTCCTATTTGCATTCATGTTTCACTGCAAGCAAGAAAATATTGGTAGAGGTTGCAGTGTTCACCTTTTCACCCTATGAAATTAGGGCAACATTGTTTTTCATCGATAGGAAAACTATTTTTGGTGGAAATTTTCAAAGTTGCATTGATTCTCCTTGTCCTAGTGATAATAACCTCTTAGATGAGACATTTCCCACATTCTTGACGATTTGCTAGTGGTAATTTTTTTAATTAAATTTATATCAAGCAACCATTAATTCTTTACCAAAACCATCTTCCATGTTATTTGAGATGCACTTCATGAGGTCACATTTTGATGAGTTGATCTCTAATCTCAACCTAGATAGCCCTTCAAATTTGATTCTTATTTTTTTGTGAATAGTTTCTATTTTCTATTATCTTAGATTGCTAATTGTATTACAATGTACATATTAATTTTTTTTATTATAAACTTCAAAATAACATCTACATTATCTAGTTTATCAAATTGAATAATTTTATAAATATATTTAAGCTGATAGCCTTTTTTAATTGTGGGCTTTACATACTGACAAAACGTGATGTCTGATATAGAAAGAATTGTCTGATCACTTTTGCGGCAAGTGGTTTTAGCTGATATACAAACAAAGACCAATTGTTATCGGCTCATTGCAACCTTAGGGCAGGTCCCCATGTCATTGCTTAGCTTATTTTGGCTAGTCGCGACTGCTCAACATTTTAAGGAGTAATTTGTGGAGCCAGTGACCCCATGCATATTTAAATTTTTTGCTTATTTTGTATTCAATTGGATTTTGGAATAAAATTAGTCATAATTATTTTTGCCCTTAAAAGATGGAGGAAAAAAAGACCAAGAAAAAAAGGAGGGAAAAAAATATGTGGAGCCACCTCACATTTTTTTCAATAACCAATTGCTGCTTATTTTCAACCCCCACTTTTTTCCAAATCTTAATTTCAATTCCTTTATCCTTTTCCCAAGATTGAAATTTTGCATGGTAACACAAAACTACTTAAATTTAAGCAAAAAATGCACTTAAGCAACTGCATAGGGACATGGGGTTATGACCAACCACTTCTACAAACTTATGCCTCTCTCTCATATTCTTGCATATTGGAAATAAACCTGAGTCTCATATGTAGAATGAGGTGATTTTGAAGTGAGAAGTGAAATATGAACTCCTAAGACAAGATTTTATAAACATCAAGGATAGTTCCCACAATTATCTTCAAGATCCAAATTTGTCAAAGGGTCTGGCCAGGAATAACATGTAAGTATCATTAAAATTGAATCTTTGTAATATGGACAAAATCTTTCTTTCTACTATGACAATGTTAATGGCAAAGATTTTGAAACCATTCAATGATATCATTAACACCTTAAAAACATCAAATTCATACTAATAGCGCAACGAGCTCTAAGCCTTGAATTAGATTAGAAGTGACCGAGTTTACAGAGCTCAAAATAGGCCTTCATTATGGAGAATGGGAACCTTAATTAGTAGTCATCTATTTTGAGTTATTCGTCTAGATTTGCAGAGAGTTTGGAAGATTTTGACTTGTCTCTATTTTCTTCATTTTGGATGTTTTGATATTGCTAGCATATAAGGATTAAATATGAACAAACTTAGGAGTGGCCTATGAAAAAATCCAATGCCCACATTTGGGTGAATAAATTTAGGAGGCTTCACTGGTAATTGGGTAAATAATCAAAATCTTGCCATTCGAAGCCACACTATGGCTTGTAGGATACGATTGGTTTCAATTTTTTATTTCCTCTCTAAATTTTCTTGCTTTGTAAACCTCTATTGGATTACTGTTCCATTTCTTGTTTGAAACCCTAATATTGTTGTGAATACTTTTTCAATCTGGAACTATGGGAAACTTTTGGGATGTTAGATTAGAAATGCTACAAAATGATGAATAGTTGTCGAAAGCATTATGAGGCTTTTGTAAGAAAGTATTGCATTCGAATTGGGAGTACTATTAGCTTAGCAGCTGAGAATTGACCATTGACAAAAAAAGTTAAAGTTATTAGGGCTGTGGATTTAATCTAGAGGCTTCTTACTTTAGGTGAAAATTAATTGACACTATTTTAAATAGCTAGCTCATTTCTGATAATTTTCATTATTTTGTATTAAGATACAATTGCTAAGGTAACATGGTTTTCATTGTAGAATTATAGTAATCCCATTGTACATTTCACTCTATTTATAGAATATATATGACTTCATTAGTCTAAAATTCCATTTTGTGAACTCCCTACAATCATGGCATTCCATAAAGCCACAGTTCTATGAGGTATTTTGGCAAACAGTTCATTGGCCTTGCTGTGCTTCCACATTTTTCATACATGTCTATCAGGGCGACTGCAACAATATTTGAAAAAATTCCTCCCTCTTACAACATCTAAAATCTGAACATAAACATGAACTGTGCTAACCTTATATCTCTAAAAAATGTTTCAAGTAAAATTAAAAAAGTCATCTACTTTGTAGGTTGATGGTCTATCCACTAGTGAAGAAAATAAATCTCAGGGATGAAAACCCAATATTAAACTATTCAACATTGATACTTTTAAGTAGAAGGTAGTATATGGATCATGTCTTCATTTAGTGTCAATACTGGTGAACATCCTCTAAATCCTTGATGCATATGTTTATTTCCAAAAAAAATTCTTGAAGTATAAACATGCTTATAGCCATCTACAAAATTTATCAAGTTTATTTAAAGTAGTGTATTAGGCTTGTTCTTTTTCTTTTTACTATTCTTAGTTTTAATGTCATCATCAAATATTTTTCTAAACTTTTGCATATAAATTTATGATTAATGATTAACAAAGCTTCCCAAAATTCAGACAAGCATTCTACCATTTGTAGACTCATTATATAATGTAGGATCATGTCAGATGTTAATGTTTGCATGGCCATTGTTTATTGTTGTTGTATGATAGATAGTACAAACTTCAGTTCTAGATTTCTCTACAAAGAATGAATGACCTCAGACAAGTTATTCTATGCTCAATTTTTTCCTTACGCTAGAATTTTATTCTTTGTGCTTCTGACTTCAACTCTATTGATTTTATAATATTCTTGTTTTCATGCTTTTCGTAACATAACTAAATATTTTTATATTTTTAAAACTTAAATATACTATATTACTACATACCTATTTATTACTCCTATAAATTTCTATATACTTTCATCTTTCAAAATATTTCTAGCATTTGTCATTTATAAATCCAACTATTGAGATGATCATGTCTACATTCATCATACTCTTTAATAGATGGTAATATAGAAAAATATGAACATGAGGGTCAAAATTTGATAAAATATCCACATAGGATAATTTCTATGCATCATGCAATATAACAATTTCTATAAATGATAACTTCACAATATGAATATTTGATACATTATTGGAAGTAGTGCTTGAATACAGAAAAGAACAAACCTCTAGTAGAACAATAGTAACATCTTTCATTCCTTCTCTCTGCAAATTTTACTCCTTTTTCTCCTTAATATGGAGAATGCATCTAATTTACATGCCAAACTATATATACTCAGTGGACACTATCCAATCAGACTTCTATCAATTCTACTTATGTTTATTCATGTATGTTCTACTCATACAATCTTTGTACTAAGACTCTATATGATCTTCTAGAGTAGCTATTTTGTGAAGGTCTTCAAAGCATTTTTCTTACTATCCTCTATAATTTCCTATTTAGTATTTGGTCAACTTGTTTTCTTGCTTTTAATTTTGTTCTTAGGAATTCTGTTAGAGCTGACTTGCATGGTAGATGCCTTTATCTGCATCAAGTGAGCTGATATTCATTCACAAGGAAAGCCACACCTTCTATGGTGTTGGATAAGGTTTGAAGTTACAAAAGGGATGTCTTCAAGTCTTTGTTTGGTTGGAAAAGAGACATCTTCATACCAAACTACCTATGATAGATGTTGATAGGAAACGATAAAGATACATTAAAAATGTAGAGCCTCCAAACTATAGCATGCTCTACACTGAATATATCGCGTAGTTTGGACTATGTGTTCTTCAAACATATTGTACGTTCCTATGTGGTCTAAAATTGGTAATCAAATTAAAGAACAACCAACACTCAATAAAAAATTAGCTCAAGAATTTAGCTATAGGAGACCATATTCAAATGAGCCAAACTAAATTCTCAAAAGTGACTTATTGCTTCCTAGTTGAAGTGAGTTTAATCATTCTCATGATGCTCATCAAATTGGCATAGAGGATTAGTGACTTGACTACTCCAAAATGGAAGATTCAAATGCAAATGCAATTCTAGAAATAAACTAGAATGCAAGATTTAAGTTAGAATGAGAGATTTAAGCTAGAATATATGCAAACAACTAGTGTTCTAGAATGAGGATGCGAGAGATTATTCTATGAAACAATGAAAGAAAGAAAACTATATTAACAAATGCAAGATTAAGCTAAGAAATGAACTAAAATAAGAATGTAAGAGAGCTATAAGCATGTAAATGAAAGCAACTAAGAGCCAAGAATTCAAATAAAAATATTGTTCTAAGAAAGTAAGAAAGTAAGAATGCAAAAGACTAAGATGCAAATGATCAAGATTGGGACCCTTGAGCCAAGGAAGAGCTTCCTTTTAAAGGAATTGCCTCAATAATGGAGGGTGGAGATTAAGAGGAAAAATAATGTGTGATTGAGATGAAGAGGCAAAATGAGGATGAAGGAGATGCAAGGTTAGGTAGAGATGAGTGGTGAGGATTAAGAGGTAAAAGGGATGTTAAGTAAGATAAGACAAAATAAAAATTTTGAAATCACAAATCCCCTTTAATTGCTAATTAATTAGGATTAAGTATGTGTACACATGTGAATGTGTTCTTTTAATAAAAGTGTAGGAATTTTATATTAAAGTGAGGTTATAGAAATTAAATAAATATGCAAGCTCTAGAAATTAGACCATAGTATAAGTTTGATATAATATTTTTGATTTTTGATTTAATTATGCAAAGGGGGACTTTCAAGGTTACTTTACACAATTATTCCTAGTAAATATGCCTTTGAGATTTAGGATTTAATTTGAGGCAATTTGATCAAAATTGGGGGCTTAGGTTTTACTAGACAAATTTTAGGTGATTACATTTTCCCCTCTTTGAATTGATGTGTGAGGAGTGTGTTGATTCAAAGAATATATTGCAGATAAGGAACTGAGTCTGAACTTGATCAAACAAAGGTTGATGAGAGATACTAGATTTGGACTTGATTGAGCAAAGACTAATGAGCGAGACAAAGTATCCAACCTGATATGAAGTGATGAGACTGAATATCTATTAGAGAGCTTTGAGATAGCTACCTCTACGAAGATTCTAAAGAAGCTAATCACTTGATTGAGAGATAATACCAGATTGATATAGGTCCCGATAAACCTGATATGTCACAAGAGATCGAAAAGATGTCTGTCCAAGTGAACTTATATGAAGCGATAAGAACACTCTTCTAGAAAGGAGATGTGGATAATCTCAACTTGATATGGGGACTGATGAAGCTAAGATACCCTGATTGATGATGTTTAAGTGACTGATTGACTTGATCAATGAATATTTGGTTCAATTGCTAGATTTGAAAATTAGGAGATGAAAAAGATTTTCTATATTATCATGCCCCATCGGGATTGAAATGGAAAGGAAGATAGAAAGTGGGAATGAGAAAGAAATGATAGTGTCAGTGATCAACTATAATTAAGTGATCTTGAATTTCAATTTTGACCCCGACAATATGACCAAAGATTCACAGCCGACAGCCTTGATAGGGAGAAAGGAATGATGAGTGTTTATAGCTAAATGTAGACCTCTTATTCATCCATAGACTTCAACATAGTCATTACTCATCAACCACATACAAAAATGAATACGAATTACTCATTTCACATGCCCGTATGAATCGACTTGTTGCCTCCTATTTAGGTGGGGTTTTGAGTAACTCTCAAAATTGAGAGTCCAACAACCATATACCTAGCTCTAAAATGGAGGATTTAATGCTAGAAAAACAATTGTAATTGAAATTAAGCTAGAATAATAATGCGAGATTAATCTAGAAACTTGTAATGAAAGAAGCATTAATCTAAGAATACGGTAAGAAAAATAAATTAAGAATGAAATGCATCATTAATCTAAGAATAAAAATTACTCTACTATGCAATGTGAAAATAACTTAAGAATGTAAAAAGTGAGACAATAATTCACCGACATTTTGATACTCAAAAATTGCCTTCTCAAATGAGGAATGAGAGGGTTCTATTATAGAAAATCCCAAGTGGAGATTGAAGAGTTTCTTGCAAAGAAATAGTTGACCCTTCATCTCCTTGGAGGGAGGTGAAATATTTGGAGAGATTATTTAATTAAATAAATGAAATATAGCCACATGGGTGACTTTTCCAATTTCTTGAATAATTAAATTCAAATGAGGATATCCATTTAAAGAACTAAACATTATTTAATTCCTCTTGATGTGTTTTAGCTAAAAGGGGTGAATTTAATTTAATTAAAGTGCTAGGACTTTATAATTAAATTAATTAATCATAAGGTTTATTTAGCTAATAAATGTCGATATTTAGGAATTAAATATAGTATGTGATTAATGCAAATTTGAGGTTTTATGCATTTGACACTAGGTCGAGTAAAGTCAATTAGGAGACAAAATTACCTAGTACAATAGGACTTTAATGATGTAGAAATTTGAAGGAATGAGACGAAATGCAACAAAATTGGTTAGGATTGCAAGATGCCAATTTTGGGGTATTACATTTTCCCCCTCTTTGAATTGATGTGCAAGCAGCGTGTTGATTCAAAGAATTTTCTGACATGACAATTGATGAGGTTTTTAGGATTATCTCTAGAATGGAGCTTAACCCTCAAAAGTTGAGGTTAGAATGCCAAGAAACTGATTAGATCAATTTTCAGAACCATCTCCAGAATGAAGCCTCATTCTCTGAAGCCTAAGTTAGATTGCAAAGACATCAATCAGATTACCACTTTAGTAAGACTGTCCCCAAAATGAGGCTCAATATTTAGGAGTCAAGGTTAGATTGCCCCAATACCTATTGATTAAATTATAACCGATGCAAATTTTAGGACTATTTCTAGAATGAAGTTTAGTCCTCCGAGACTTGGGTTAGATTTCCCAGATAACAGTCAAAAAAGAGTTTTCAAGAGCCATCTTGAGAATGAAGTTTGACTTTTAGGAATTGAGGTTAGATTGCCCCAATACCTAATGAGATTTTGAGAACCATCTCTAGAATGAAGCTTGATCCTCAAGGATCTGAGTTAGATTGCTAAGATACCTAATAGATAGATGAAAAGATGAAAAGATGCAAGGCACAAAGATGCCCCTAGTGATGAGATGCCCCAAGCAATTAGGACTTTTGATTTAGATCAGACTGATTTGAGATTGATTTGACAAGATTCAATGATGCAATCATCCTAC
Organism: Chamaecyparis obtusa; assembly: GCA_027943335.1. NCBI lineage: Eukaryota > Viridiplantae > Streptophyta > Pinopsida > Cupressales > Cupressaceae > Chamaecyparis > Chamaecyparis obtusa. The sequence goes on along the minus strand of BSBK01013525.1, from coordinate 2,395,068 downwards.
CCCCTCGGGAGCAAGATCAAAAGATGACATGTCATATGATGATTGACAATAATAGATTGCAGATAGAGATAAAATCGGAGATCCAGAAGAACTCAGAATAGATTATAAAAGAATGGAGAAGGCACATAAGTGATTTGGAGTGATCTAGAGGTCCTGGAGGTCCTATTGACCAATATTTGACCATGGTTGACCAAAATTGAATAGAGTTTACTAGAGTTGAATTTTGATGAAAAAGATGAAGAAGTCAAGAAAATGATGATGTGATGTGATTTTGGCAAGAAAACAACATCAGAAGGTCGACTACACAAGCGTCTGATTGCGTCAGTTTAAAAAAAATTTAAAACATGATTTTGAGCTATATAGAGTTGTCAAATTTTGATTTTGATCCTGAAAATGGATTCAGAGAAGTCGATTTAGCCAAGGGTGAAGTTTTTGTGCAAAATAGAGAACTTGTATGGTCATGCTTAAGCCGAGACGTGAGATGAGAACCCTGAGTGTACAAATCTAGAAGAAGACCATGAAGTGAGCATCAAAATACTATTGCTATGCAAGTCTAGAATGAAAATGCAAGCCTAAGCTAGATGCAATCCCTAGGACTTGGTTGTTGGACCCATTAGATAATTATCATCACATAGTTTTTAGTATCGGATGGACATAGGATGTCATACAACCCTTACTAATATTGCAATCATTAGAATATGAATATGACATTAGTCTTAGATTTGTCAGAATGAGGTGTAAGCATTAAGGCACAAGAAGCCAGAATGACTTGAACACCTATTCCTTTTGATGTAGCAAGTTAACATAAGCATCAAAGCATAGTTTCTAGAATGACCTGAATGTTCCTTGTGTACAAACATGCCAGACACATGAGAGTTCCTGCTTTTTCTAAGTGAATGATAAGCATACCAAAGGTTCTTGCAGTGACCCTTACGTTCACTTTGCAAGATGAGCATCATAAATTTCACTTGTAGCAGAAAGAATTCACTCAAACAGACAAGGAAAGAACCAGCCTCACCAAAGTTTTCATATAAAAGGATTCGAGGTACACATGGCCATCCAACATGAGATGCAAGCTCTCATCATGGACATCCCTCTTATATGGATCCTTTGGATCATTGGAACTAGACCAGCAAATAGAAAGAAAAGAAAAGATCATGCCCCCAATCTTCGCTTCTCTTGGTAATGATACATGTCTTGGAGTTTCCTGAGGAGGAATGATAAAGAAAAAGACAAGCACTCAAAAGAAAAGCTCAACATGCTTCAGAGAGTTACAAATATAGTTTTAGTTTCAGTTTGTAGTTTAAGCAGATTGATGTTGGATCAGACATATACAATGTGAGAAGTCTCAATAGGATGGTGATAGTAGACAGACATAGTGAGAACCATTGGTGATTGACATGAGAGAGTCTCAAGGAGTGATCATAGTGCTAACTAAGTATCAGTAGGCAGACATGGTGAGAGCCACTGGTGACTGATATGAGGACTATTCTCAAGGTGAGAAAGCTTAGCGATAGCGAAACATCAATAGGTAGATGTAGTGAGAACCACTGGTGAATGATGTATGGGAGATCCTCTAAAAGTGATAGGAAAATTCCCCCTAGACCAGGAAGGTGACCCCAAGCGTGACTAGTTTCAATCCATGTAGAGTTGAGCGTAATCTTGAAGATAACTGAGAGAAAATGCATGAGCTAGCAAACATAAAGCAAGAAAAGCGGGAAAGAAAAATAAAGCAGGAAAGCAAGGAGCAGTTGTACAGAGCCAAGCAGTGTTGAAAGATGTATAGCCTTGTGGAACAAGAGGTGCCTATTTACCAGGTTTTCACCATCTTGGTAGAGATTCTATTTTTTCTACCATGACGCCTGTTTGCCAAGTTTTCATCAATGGCACATTTTTTATTTTCTAATTTTTTTGTATTTTTTTCTTTTCTAAATTTTTTGTATTTTTATTTTATTTTTTATTTTTTTGGCATTATCAAGGTGCATGTTTACCAGGTTTTCACCAAGATAATAGATGCATCAAAGTGCCTGTTTACCAAGTTTTCACTAAGATAATCATTTTTCAGGACATTTTGCAATTTTTAGGATTTTTTCAGAATTAGTCCAAGAGCATTCTAAAGATGTCTTAACTGTAGAATTGTTTCAGATGTAGAGCATTGATCAGCTATTTGAGTTGTTCTCCTTTAGTAGTGGAGAGTTGATAGGTACCAGACCCAAACACTATAGTGATAATATATAGACCAAGCCAATTTGGTTCAAACTTTCCCTTCTAGGTCCACTGATGTTGATTCTTGGGGTTCTCTCTTAGGACGAGGTCACCCACTTGGAAGTCCCTTAGTATGACCTTCATGTTGTAGCTCTTGGACATCCTCTTTTGATATGCTTAGAGGTGATCGAATTCCACTTATCAACATTCATCTAGTAGCTCTAGCTCTTGTAGCTAAGATATTCTAATGTCATAATCAGTAATGAGGCCCTTTAGAGAGACTCGCAAAGTAGGAATCTCAACCTCAATTGGTAGCACAACATCTACTCTGTAAACCAAAGAAAAGGGTGTGGCCCTTGTCAATGTCCATATACTTGTGCGGTAAGCCCATAGAGGTATATTAATCTTGAGATGCCAGTCTCATCCAGATTTGTGAACTGTGCGATGTAGGATCTTAAGGATTGTCTTGTTTGATGCTTCTGCCTATCCATTACCCTGGGGATAATAGATGGAAGACCAATGCTGAATGATTTTGAACTTAGTGCATATCTTTTTTAGATCCTTGTTCTTGAATTACCCCCCATTGTTAGTGATTATTGAGGAGGGTACACCATACCTGCAGATGATGTAATTCAGTATAAACATGGCTACAGATTTGCCATCGGCTATGGCTAGAGGCACTGCCTCAACCCATTTAGTAAAATAATCAATTGCAATGATAATGAACTTATGTCCTTTCAAGGAAGAAGGATGAATCTGACCCACCAAATCAAAGGCCCATTGCTGAAATGGCTAGAAATTGATGAAGGGAATGAGCTCCTTGGCAGGAGCGTGAATTAGATTTTCATGTAGCTGACACTATTTGTAGGATTTGACATATTGTGTAGCTTCCTTTTCCATATCTAGCCAATAGTAACCAGCTCTAATAAGCTTATGAGCCAATGTTAGGCCACTCAAATGAGAACCATAGATGCCTTCTTGCATCTCAACTAACACATGCTTAGACTCATTGCGTTCTAAACACCTAAGGAGGGTACCTTCTAGACCTTTCCTATACAAGTTGTTAGCTATAATGACATACCGTGAAGCACTACGGATTAGGTGACATTTCTCATTCCAGGTGTAAGTGTCCATAATGATCTGGGCACAGAGGTAGGAGTAGATATTATGGTAGCTGGATGAATCATGTCCAATGAATGAACATATTATCTTAGATTTAGGGGTATTGTAGGATGGGTAGTGTAATGTTTCCACCAGGAATTCATGTTAGGAGTCATTTTCTTGCATCTATAACATAGAGGAAAGAGTAGCCATTGTATCAGCTACTTTGTTATCTGCTGGAAAGTGATATGTGCAAAGTATTTTCTTAGATCATTGACCATCTGTTTATAAGGCACCAAATTATCATCCTTTTTTTGATAGATGTCATTGACCTGATTGATGACCAATTTTGAGTCTCCAAAGACTTTAAGTTCATCCACATGCCATTCAACAACTATCTTCATGCCATTGATCAGAGCTTCATATTTAGTGATGTTATTTGTGCAAGGAAACAACATCTTGTATGCCTTTGGTAGAGAGTACCTTTGTGGTGTGCTGAATAGTATTTCGACACCTGACCCTTGTTGGGTAAATGATCCATCAAAGAACATAGTCCATGTCTGATGTGTGAGAATCATTATGGATTCATTTCAAAACTCAATGCTCAATGGTTGATAGTCTGTTATAGGTGCGTCAACTAGTTGATCTGCAATTTCTTGCCCTTTAATGGATTTTCTCTCTACATACTCAATGTCAAACTCACTAAGTATCATGACCCATTTTTCTAATCTTCCTGTGAGGGAAGCTTTGCTAATTAAGTACTTTAATGGATTAATTTTAGCAATAAGATGTGTAGTGTGAGCCAACAAATAGTGTTGCAATTTTTGTGAAGCAAATACCACTGCTAGGCAAGCCTTCTCTATGACAGAATAATTTGTTTCATATGAATCCAGTGTTCTAATGATGTAATAAATGGCTCTTTCTTTGTTATTCTGATCTTCTTGAGCCAGAAGGGCACCCAAAGATGTATCTGTAGTTGAGATGTAGAGGATGAGTGGCTTTCCATAAATAGGAGGCATCAATATTGGTGGATTAGCAAGATATTATTTGATCTATTAGAGCCCTTTGTCACATTTTTCATTCCATTCATAAGTCACACCTTTATGTAAAGTCTTGGTGAATGGTTGTGACTTGTCTGCCAAGTGTGCAATGAAGCCTCAGTTAGATTGTAACCAGCCTTGGAGACCTCTCATCTGAATGATGTTGCAGGGTAGAGGCATCTCCATGATAGCTTAAACTTTCTTAGGGTCTACCTCTATGCCTTTAGCAGATATGATGTAACCCAATAGCTTTCCAAAAGTGGCACCAAATGCACACTTTTCTTGGTTGAGCCTTAGACTAAATTGTTCCATTCAATCTAGTATAGGACCTAGATCTGCAAGATGTGCCTTCCGTTGCATGATCTTAGCCAAAGTGTCATCCACATAGTATTCCATCATTTTGTGCATCATGTCATGAAAGATAGTGATGACAACCCTTTGATATGTAGCTCCAACATTTTTAAGTTCAAAGGGCATGACATTCTAACAAAAAGTTCCCCAAGCACATGTGAAGGTAGTCTTCTCTTAATCTTTTGGTGTGATCTTTCTCTAATTGTAACTAGAGAAACCGTCCATTAGAGAGTACATTTCATAGCCAACCATCATGTCCATAATCATGTCAATGTTGGGTAATGGAAAGTCATCTTTAGGACATGCTTTATTCAGGTCCCAAAAATCTGTGTAGACTTGGATATATTTATCATGCCTAGAAACTGGAACAATATTGGAAATCCATTCCACATAGTCGATGGCTTTGATGAAACCAACTTTGAGAAATTTTTCTAACTCTATCTTGACTAAGAGTTCCACATGTGGATGCATCTTACAAAGCTTTGGTTTAACAAGATTAATGCCTAGTGCAATAGACATGTGATGCATGATCAGATTGGGATCAAATCTAGGCATATCAGAATAGGTTCATGCAAAATTGATTTTCTTTCTTCGAAAAATGGTGAATTATTCTTTCTCTTCTATAGATAGTGAATGTGCCAAATGGATGATCTGAGGTGCAGCTTCTGTGCCCAAGTTTACTGGCTAGGTTGGTTCAATCAACACTGATGATCTTTCTTGAAAATGACTTGGAAGTGTATCAAGTGTCCCATCCTAATCAGGTGCCTTAGAGAGGTTTTCACCCTCGGATACATCTTTTATTTTTACTTTTTTCGGCTTTGACACTGCCACAATGTGGTTTTCACCATTAGAGAACCTATTCTTTTTTCTTTTAATTTTGTGACTGAAATACTTGATATTGGCTTTAATCATGTTGACAATGTCTTTCATTGGTGGAGAACATTACGGGTTTGATAGTGTTAAGGTAATAGGAAAGAGTATAGTCATTTTGGAATGTAATGACTTCACTAGATGGGGAGGGAGAGTTCTAGTTGATGAGCTTAGTATGGTGGAGTAAAAGAGAAGTGGTAGGTTCGAGTGCATTCATGGTATAACCATTGAAAGTGTGGACAATCAAGTTAAGACCTAAAGAGATCTCATCCAAAGGTGTGTTCGAGTCCCTTCAAGACCTCACATCAGAAGTAGAGGGTATGTTAACATTAGTGGAATCAAACTCGGTTGTCCTAACACTAGACCCTTCACCTACTTTGAGGAGGTTTTCATACACATGAACAACATCTATATCTTTATCAAAATTTTCAATAGACAAAGAATCAAACTCATATTCATGTGAGTCAATGATGCTTGATATAGGAATTCCATCAACACTTGTTGTACCATCTGACTCATTTTCATCTCCTATATTACTGATGGTTTTTTGAAGTTGATCTTGCTCAAATTGTTTTTGAAAATGTGGTGGCATGTACAACTCACCCGCATAATTAGGATCAGCAGTTTTCATTTCTATGAACCACTCATATGTTAGTGAGGTGATTGGGGCAGTATCATCAGAATCATTGTCAATTTATGCCATACTAACAGGTGGTAAAAAATCACTTGGTTTTGCAAAGAATGCCACAAGATCTAGAGGAATGGGATAGGGAAAGATATCCTCATTAGAGCTGTCCTCTGGATTTGCAACTGTGGTAGTGTCTTTAGTTTCTGGCTAGAATTCTAGTTTTGGTACAAATTTGTTAATCCCTAAATGAAATAGGATTTTCTTGAAGCCTAGACCTATGGTTTCCTTGGTTCGATGACCTGTGGCTTCAATTGGTTCAAGTAAGCCATTTTCATTCACCCCTATAGGGCCACTCCCTTTGTAACCAAAGCACTTCATGATTTTGAAGGCTTCATTATATGGTTCTTGTTCTAAGTCATGAGTTGGAGTGATTGTTTCAGATGTGTCCTTTCCTTTATAAACCCAAGTTGTAATAGCCCTATCCTCATCCTCATCTTCTAGTGGCATTGTTTCCCATATAAAGTCACCATCATAGACTATTTGAGGAGAAGCAATAGAAGGTTTATTGCTCTTAGAGGGTCTCCCATAGGAACATGGAGATGGAGGTAGAGCCGCTAATGACAACACAGGTTCAATCTAATACCCTCCCATGCCTGTATCTTTGAGCTTTAGAGTCTATTCCATTTCTTTGAGCTTGGCATCAAATAATTCAGTAGACTCTTTGTTGGTTGGGACAAAACTTTCAGCAATTCGTGTGAGCGTATTGCAAGAATAGCCCATATTGGCAAGCACTGTTACTTATGCTTCATGGAACAAGAACTTGATACATTGGTGATATGTGAATGGAACTACCTACATTTTTTGAATCCACGGTCTCCCCAATAGTATATTATATGCAAGGGGAATGTCTAGAACTTGACAGGTGACATCTCTTTCAATAGGCCCAACTTAGATTAGCAACACAACTAGACCTTTGGATTTTTGTTCATCTTCATCATATGCCTTGATGGTGATTTTATTGTAGGCATCTATGCAATCTTCATCATAGCCTAATTGGGTGAGTAGCCTAGTAGAGAAAATATTAAGGCCAACACCATTATCAATGAGGACATGACAGATGCACTTTGGGCCTATCATGACTTCAATATGTAGAGGGGTATTATGCGGATAGCTCGGTGAATGGTCATATTCTTTAGAGAAAGATAGATAATGGGGTGAAGTCAAGTGACCTACCATGGATTGAAATTGGTCAAGATCTAGATCTTTTAGGACATTAATTTGCCTCAACGAGGGCTTTATCAAGAATCTACCTATGAGTAGGTGAGATCTTCAACAGCTCAAAGATAGTGATCTGAGCATTGGTACATTGCAGCTAGTCTAGGATGTTGTAATTAGTAGTGCTAGGAGTGGGAACTGATTTTGAGTTCTTGTTGGCGGGGCTAACAACAACTTTATCCATAGGTTGTTTTGGTGCGGATGTAGAAGGTTCATGACCCTTAAGAACTATCTTCGCATGAGATCGGGTTACAATGTTTGCAAAATCCTAAGATTGTTATAGTTTCGAAGAGTGAGACACATGACCTGGCAAGGCAAATGGGGTCTTAGACTTATGAGCATCCTCACTCCCCTTGATGGTGATCACATCATAGTATTCAACCTCAAAAGATTCAACCATATTGATGACATTGTCATTGGCATTATACATGTAGTTGACCTTAGTGTTGGCATTCTTGGTCTTAGAAGATTCACCCTTCTCGTGAGGAGGAAGAGGGTCTTTGAATGCCTGATGATCTGAGTTCTTGTTATGACCACTCACAATGATATCACCATTGTCGATAAAATATTGGATCTTATGTTGAATTTGAATGTAGCTGGACATTTTATGACCCTTGTTTTGATGGTAATCACAATATGCGGTTTCATTCCACCAAGCAGGTCATGGTTGTAGATCATAAGGATGCAAATTTTCCAGAGGAGTGAGTATTTGGTTTTACAAGAGAGTCTTGTAAACCACGTCAAGGGGTTATCCCAGGAAAGTGAACTCATGTTTGGGTCGAGGGAGCCAAGGTTTGTTTCTGGAAAATCTCAAAGGTGGCTGAGTATCTTTCGTAGCCTTTTCAGTGGCTTTGGCCACCTGCATACTGGAGGTAAGGTTGAAAATAATCTTCAAAGGTTTTGGGGTCACATTATCAACAACTCCATCATTCACAACATCCCAATTTTTATTGACAAACTTACCTTTGTCTTTGCTTGAGGAGGAAGATCCCTGTTTGTTATCCTTGTGCAAAGTCAACTCTCCCTTCTTAACCATGAACGCTTCTATCCTCATAGCTTGTTTAATCATATTATCAAAAGTTAGGGGACCTTGCAGTTGTACTTGATACCCAAAATCAAGGATGAGATTGTCTAGAAAGATGTCAAGCTTTTCAGACTCAGGTATCTTACGAGGATATTTTGTACAGAGTTGTCTCCATCTTTGAAGGAATGTAAAGAAAGGTTCCCTTGTCATTGTTTCAAATTACAAAGATCTCAGATATTAACTAGATGTTGGATATTGTGTGAATAGTATTGGAGGAACAAATTGGCAATCTCATCAAAAGACTTGATGCCAATGGGAAGTCGAGAGAACCACTCCATAGATGATCCACCCAAGATACATGGAAAGAGACACATGAGGTAAGTCTGGTCATGTATAAACTCCATAGATAGAGCACCAAACTCTCTTAACTAATCTTGGGGATCAGAAGTACCCAAATATTTGTCGTATTTGGGAAGTTCTGCACCTTTGGGAAATGGAGGCATACAAAGACCTTTATCAAATGGGAAAGGACAAATGTTTTCCAGTGTGAACTATTGTGTTGGTTTATCCTTATCCTTTACAAGTTTACTGATTTGGTATTGCATGTCTTGAACTAACTTTAGCAATTTAGTGGTCTCGGTTTGCTCTTCCTTGACCACAAGTGTCTCTACTTTAAAATATGGAGGTAACTTGGCCTCTTGTTTGGCCAGTTCAAGAAATTATTTCTCCTTCTCTTCTATAAGGAGGATTTCCATCATCTTGAGAATACTTTTATTAGCTTTTGCAACATCTATGTCATTTTGGGTTAACTCTTCATTGTCATTACCAAGAATTTCAAAAATTCTTGGGGATTGATATAGATGCTGGTTGTTTTGAGATTGATCATGACGCTGGTCATTTTGAGATTGATCATGACATTGGTCATTTCAAGATTGATCATGAATTTTTCTATATTCACCCTCTTGGTATTGGTATTGTTCTTCCATCTTGTTAGTGTGTAGATGTGTAAAGTGCACAGACTCAGTACGAGTGTGTGTAATATGTCGAGAGGTCATGGCTAAGGTAACCTTTGTTGTGTCAATAGGGTCAAGTTCAGATGGTGACCCTTTAGAGTTTTTCTGGTCTTGAAACAATGGGTTATGATGTTCTTGAAACAATAAGTGAGGCTGTGTGTGGAACAACAAATTATAATGCTCTTGGAATGCTGGATTTTGATTCAGACTGATATCTATGCGAAACAAGTGCCTAAGTCTAGGTCGAATGATAGGAGATGAGGATCAAGGTGGGCTCTCTTTCAATGCACCTAGTGAGGAGGAACATGAGGATCCCTCACAACACTCAGATTGTGTGATAGGTTCAGAATGACCTCTTCCTTGATTGCAAGGTCTACCTCTACCTTGTCCAATACCATATATGGGGAATGCATTGCCACTTCTAGTTGTAACAGTCATAGACAAAGATTAAGTGACAAGAGAGGACTTAGGATTATGCTCAGAACTCTATCTTTGGGATAGCAAAAAAGGTGATAAAAGTGAGATGCACCCAGCATGAATCATCGAGAGTGAGGCTAGAACAACCAAGATGTGACTATCGTGTCGTAAGGTACAAGAGCATAGTAGGAAAGGATAGCTAATGGAGAGAAAATGTGATTTTAAGAAGTAATCACTTGGTTCTCAGCCTGAGACATCCAGTTTTGGGTAGTGGACAATAGGAGAACATGCAGAAAGACCCCAGATAAGAATCAGATCAGGTAGAAAATTGATGAACTGGCGGGAATAAGCTTGCTATTTTGAAAATTAAGGGATAGTCTCATGTGAAGATGTGCTATCTCATGCGAGGAAATGCACAGGAAACTAAAATCCTATGTAGAAAAATACCAAATTTTGACAGTTTGACACAGTTTTTAAGACAAAATTGGATTTTGAGACAATGTAAACTGTTCTCTAGTAGAATTTCCAATTTTTAGACTGATCTAGGATAGTTTTGAATTAGCAAATATCAGTTTGAAGGTTTGAAATCAATCATTACAAGCATAGAGTTTGGACTTAACAGGCAATAGTGAAGCAATTAGTAGTCATAAATAGTTCTATCGATGACAAAGAAACTCAGAAGAATCATGGAGTCTTGACAAGTTTGATCATGTTGGACAGTTTAAGACTCAAAACAAACACTCAGTTATCCCTATAAAGAAAATGGTAGAGAAGACAAATTACATGCCTCACAACTTATGTGCATGCGTTCAACTCACATAGCTATGTCACCCCCTAGAGGGCACCCATGTTTTTGGTGTTTCTAAGGACTCAATAGTATATGTTCAAAGGTTACCCTTGAAGCAGGGGCCAGTGTCATATACCACCTTCAAATGTCCAAGTGCATGCCTATGGTGAGAATCTAGGGGAGAGATTCTTCCCCCTCCCTGCACAAAGATTATGTCTCCTTTCGGAGGTGAACTGGGTAGGAAGCTAACTAAGAGAGTGTTTAATAGGCTTCTGTTCACACTAACCTTTGATGCCCCTAATACAGGGCTAGGGCCTCTTAGCCACACTGACACCTAAAAGTTGTACACCCCCACAAGTAGGTCTAGGAGCGGGGCCGCTTAGTACAATAGACAAAGCTTTCTCAAGATGATAGTCATGAATCAAGAGAAAGAAGTTAACATGGTTTTGGAGTCTTTAGACTCAAAAAAGATACTTTATTATAGTGAGGTGGAATCACTGGAAAAAGGTGTGTACTCACTTGGGTCATTCTTGAAGGTTCAACTTTTGGTAGACCCTCTAAAGGTGACACGGACTTGGCTCAGATTCAAGGGTCAAAGTTCTGGTTCTCTCAAAGAGAGAATAGCATAATCATCTACCTCTTCACCTTACCCAAACACACAAGACATGTCTATCACCAAGCTAACTCCTCTTCAACCAATCCACAAGCTTTTGGGTTTCTCATTCTCTCAAAGAGAGAAGAGAATAATCCCCTAACAAATGGACGTGCTAAAGATTTGTTACCTTTCCTTGCTTCCCCAGGTATCTATCATGCTAGAAAAATTTGGGTCTTGGGTTCATCCATGGGCATCACTTTCATGTAATGAAGATCCTATTACCCTATCCTACTATCAAGACCCTTAAGAAGACTTCACAAGGCCCTAATTAAACTATGTTAATAAAGCAATAAACATACATCATGTTTTTAAGATAGCTTTGACAAATGTCCTACAAGCAAACCATCAGTAAGTATGCATAGTTATGTAGTCTTCAACAAATGTCCTGCAACCCACTGTTATGTTGTATCAGAAAAATAGAGACATAGAAATCATAGCAAATAGAAAATGATAGAAAATAGCAATAGGAAAGTACAAAAACTGCAAATTTTAAAACTTTGATATCAAGACTCGCATGAGGAAGTGCACAGTCCCGTGCAAGAAAACACTTTTTTCGCATGAGGAAATGCTTGAGATAGCAAAACTTCATGTGACACAGTGGGAATCTTTGTGTGAGATTCTATACTAGGGACATACAGACGTATGGACAGAGTGCAAAATTTTGAAAAAAGCTTCAGAATTAATGAGGCCAAAAATTAATTTTCCGCCCCTTGGTGGGCGCCAAAATGTTTATAGCTAAATGTAGACCTCTTATTCAGCCATAGACTTCAACATAGTCATTACTCATCAACCACATACAAAAATGAATATGAAGTACTCATTTCGCGCACTTGTATGAATCGACCTGTTGCCTCCTATTTAGGTGGGATTTTGAGTAACTCTCAGAATTGAGAGTCCAACAACCATAGACCAATCTCTAAAATGAAGGATTTAATGCTAGAAAAATAATTGTAATTTAAATTAAGCTAGAATGATAATGTGAGATTAATCTAGAAACTTGTAATGAAAGAAGCATTAATCTAAGAATATGGTAAGCAAACTAAATTAAGAATGAAATGCATCATTAATATAAGAATAAAAATTACTCTAATATGCAATGTGAAAATAACTTGAGAATGTAAAAAGTGAGACAATAATTTGCCAGCATTTTGATACTCAAAAATTGCCTCCTCAAATGAGGAATGAGAGGGTTCTATTATAGAAAATCCCAGGTGGAGATTGAAGAGTTTCTTGCAAAGAAACGGTCGACCCTTCGTCTCCTTTGAGGGAGGTGAAACATTTGGTGAGATTATTTAATTAAATAAATGAAATATAGCCACATGGGTGACTTTTCCAATTTCTTTAATAATTAAATTCAAATGAGGATATCCATTTAAATAACTAAATATTATTTAATTCCTCTTGATGTGTTTTAGCTAAAAGGGGTGGAATTAATTTAATATAAGTGCTAGGACTTTATAATTAAATTAATTAATCATAGGGTTTATTTAGCTAATAAATGTCGATATTTAGGAATCAAATATAGTATGTGATTAATGCAAATATGAGGTTTTCTAGATTTGACACTAGGTCGAGTAAAGTCAATTAGGAGATAGAATTGCCTAGTATAATAGGACTTTGATGATGTAGAAATTTGAAAGAATGAGACTAAATGCAACAAAATTGGTTAGGATTGCAAGATGCCAATTTTGGGGTATTACAATGAGAAGAAAGCATAGCTCAAGGGAAACCAAAAATGCACAACTACATGCAGCTCTAGAATGAAATGTAGCCTAAGACATGAGTCAAGTCACTGATCCTGTAGCCATTCATTTTTCATCATTTGAGTGTTTGGGACATTGAAGGTCAGTACAACCTTCACTGGTGTGAGAGAAATCATGAAAATATGAATATGACTGTATCAGATAAGATGTAGGAAACACATGTAAGCATCAAGATGATTTGAACATGGTTTCCAAGTTAATATTGTAAGAAAATACTCGTACCAAGGTACAAGCAGCCAAGATAACTAGGAGTGTCATCATACATGTTACACACAAGCAATAGACAAGGAGATAATTCCAACCTCACCTAAGTGTCCGAATAAAGAGGGTCAAGGTATGTGCGATGTTCCAATCGTGATGGAGGCTCTTACCATAGACACCCAGTTTATTAGACAAATTAGGATCATTAAAATCACACCATAAGAAGAAATCAAAGAAAACATTGTTATGCCTCGGTCATGAATCTCTAGTCAAGTAGACATCATCGAGCGACCTTAGAAGATAAAGAAAATGAAAATCAATGATAACAAACAACACACAAGAAAATATTTCAGCATATCTCAGTTATTTTTAGTTTTTTAGGATGTAGTTTATGTTGGGTGTTAAGGAACACCTTGTGCTAGTGTCAAAGTGCAAGTGCATAGTGGATAGTCCAAGAGCCGATATGTGTTAAGAAACATAGTGTTGTCCAGATTGGTAGTGTTAAGAAACATTGTAGGATTGGGGTGTTGAGAAACACCAAGTAGTGTCAGTGATAGATTACCCATCAGGAAGGACTAATAAACTAACTCAAGTTAAGCTCAAAAGGATCAAGTGATAAAGTGCTGACAACTCAGATAGGTGTACGATTGCCCCCAGATGACAAATAAGAACCGAGGACAAGACTAAGACTACTTCCATCCCATGAAGAAACATGAAAATGGAGAGAGAGATGGATGTAGGGAGACTGATGGAAGAACGAGAGATTAGCTATGCATTGATAGATGGAGCGTTGATTACAAGTGACACCTGTTGGACAAGTTTTCACCACTTGGGATTTTTTATTTTTTCTACCAAGGCATCTATTTTCAGGTTTTCACCAAGGCACATTTTTTCAGGACTTTTTACAATTTTTAGGATTTTTTGAAGATCATATATTATTCTACAAGAAGAAAAATGTCTAGTTGTAGAATTATTTTAGGTGCAGAGCATTAAGAGGCTCTTTGAGAATATCACCTTTTGGAGTAGCCAATTGATCCGCTCCAGAACCAAATGCTCTAGTACTGATGAAAGGGCCTAGCCAGTTCAGTTCATATTTTCCCTTTTGTTCTTGATGTTTCTGATTCTTTGGATTCTCTCTCAGAATGAGATCACTGACTTGAAATTTTCAATGTTGAACCTTGTTGTTGTAGCCTCTAAACATTATCTTTTGATAGACCCTCATATGATCAAATGTTTCTTTTCTACGCTCATCTAATAATTCTAGCTCTTGAAGTTGGGAGATTCTATAGTCATCATTAGTGATAAGCCCATGTAGTGATACCCTAAGTGAAGGTATCTCGACCTTTATTGGTAGGATAGCTTAGAACCATAGACTAAAGAAAATGGCATAGCCCCTGTAGGCATTCTAATGCTTATTTTGTAAGCCCATAGAGCTAGATTGATTTGTAGGTGCCAATCCCATCTTGACTTGTTGACTATTCTGTGTAGGATTTTTCAAGATTGTCTTGTTCGATGCTTCCTCTTGTTCATTCCCCTAAGGATAGTAGATTGAGGAAGAATGGTGTGTGATATGAAATCTATCACATAGCTCATCAATGTCACTATTTTTGAACTAGCCTCCATTGTCTATAACAATTGAAGATGGGATATCGTCTCTACAGATAATGTAGTTAAGGATAAACATAGCTATCTACTTTCCTATTGTTTGAATGAGAGGAACAAATTCAACCCATTTGGTAAAATACTCAGTATCCATAATGATGAACTTGTAGCCATTAGAAGATGAAGGATGGATCTATCCCACAAGGTCAAAAGGCCATTGTAGAAATGGCCAGTGCATGATAAAAGGAAGCAGATCTCGAGCAGGAGCATGAATAAGATTCCCATGGAATTGACATTTCTAACAGGTCTTAGCAAAGTGAGTGACATCCTTTTCCATGGTAGGCCAATAGTATCCTACTCTTACGAGTTTCTTAACTAGGGAAAGACCATTCGAATGAGATCCAAAAATACCCTCATGTACTTCTCTGAACACTTTGTTGTATTCCTCATGTTCTAGACACCTAAGAAGGGTATCGTCTAGAATCCTCTTAAACAAGTCATTAGCGATAAGTAAATACTAGGATACACTTCTTATGAGATTTTTTTTTTCATTTTTAGATAGGACTTTGAGAATGGTTTGGTGTCAAAGGTAGTGATAGATTTATCTATAGCGGGAAAAATCAGAGGTAATAATGGAGTAGACAATCTGGGAATCAGGTGAGTCATAGGTAGGAAATGGAAGTTCCTCTACTAGGAAGTCATAGCAAAACTGATGCTCTTCAAGTTGCAGCATGGAGGCAAAAGTAGCCATGGAATTTGGTGCTATGTTTTTTGTGTGTGGTAACTGCTAAAAAGTGATGAATACAAAGTATTTCTTTAAATCATCAACCAAACATTTGTAGGGTAAGAGCTTCTCATCTTTAGTTTGGTATCCATCAGTGACTTGGTTGATTACCAACTGAGAGTCACCATAAACATGAAGTTCTTCAATTTTCCATTCAATAGCCAGTTTGAGTCCATTAGCTAACCCTTCATACTCTGCCACATTGTTTGTGCATGGGAAAATCATCTTGTATGCTTTAGGGATCTTGTAGCCTTGTGGGGAAATGAACAAATCACTAGCACCAAAGCCTTGTTGTGTAAATGAGCCATCGAAGTACATCTTCCAGGGATTTAGAGTCAAGTGTAAGATGGATTCATTAGGAAATTTAGTGACAAGGGGATGTGTATCTTGTAGAGGCGCATCTACTAAATGATTTTCCAAAGCTTTCCCTTTGATAGCTTTTCTGTCAACATATGGGATGTCAAATTCATTGAGTATCATCACCCATTTAGCTAACCATCTTGTTATTATTTCCTTGTTCAGTAAATACTTGAGAGGATCTATTTTTTCTATTAGCTTTGTGGAGTAAGCCAACATATAGTGTCAGAACTTCTGAGAAGCAAGCACTACTGCTAGACAAGCCTTTTCAATGGTTGTATAGTTGAGCTCATAAGAGACTAATGTTTAGATGATATAATAGATAGATCACTCATGTCCATGATCATCATGGTGTGTGAGCAATGGTCCCAAAGAATAATCAATAGTAGAAATGTAGAGAAACAAGGGATTTCTGGGAGTAAGAGCCATTAGCACTGAAGGATTGGCTAGGATTGGCTAGGTATTCTTTGATTTGTTGGAAGTGTTTCTCACAATCCTCATCCCATTTGAATGTGATGCTTATGCAAGGTCTTAGTAAAGGGTTGTGCTTTGTTAGCTAGCTAAGAGATAAATCTTTTGATAGATTGTAGCTTTCCCTGTAATGTCATCATTTGAATGATATTTCTTGGTGGTTGCATTTCCATTATAGCCTTGACTTTTGCTGGATCTACCTCAATTCCATGTACTCAGACTATGTAACCAAGGAACTTGCCAAAGGTGAATCTGAAAGTGCACTTCTCAGGATTAAGCCTTAATATGAAGTGTTCCATTTTGGTGAAGATTTTGTCTAATTCAGCAAGGTGTGTATCTCTAGTAGTAGATTTTGCCAATGTATCGTCGACATACTCTTCCATACTTTTGTGCTTCACGTCATGAAAAATAGTTGTCATTGCCCACTGATAGGTGGCACCAATATTATTTAAGCCCAAGGGCATGACATTCCAGCAGAAGGTTACCCATGCACAAGTAAATGCTATCTTTTCTTAATCTTTAGGTGCGATGCAGATTTGATTGTATCTAGAAAATTTGTCCATCAAGGAATAAATTTGATAACTAGCAGTGAGGTCCACGATCATGTCAATGTTAGGTAATGGAAAATCATCTTTAGGACAAGCCTTGTTGAGATCACTGAAGTCGATGCATATGTGAATTGACTTGTTAGCTTTAGATATTGAAATGATGTTGGAAATCCAATCAACATAGTCTATATCATGAATAAATGTGGCTCTCAGTAGCTTCTCAAGTTCTGCTTTAACTAGTAATGCAATATGCAGATGCATTTTTATTATCCTTTGTTTGACTAGTTTGATGCCTAGAGAAATAGATAAATGATGCATAATGAGATTTGTATCCAAGCCTGGCATATCAGAATAAGACCATGCAAAATTGATTTTATTTTTTGTGAAAAATTAGATAAATTGATGTCTTTCATCTTCAGATAATTACTGTGCTAGATGTATAATTTGTGGATTCTCAGCTGTTCCCAAGTTGAATT